>JAHHZJ010003392.1:0-26467 GCA_021437245.1 Aegilops speltoides
GGAATGGATCATTGGACAGTGATCAAAATTGTCCTTGGAGTAAATAAGGACATGTTTCTCGATTATGGAGGTGATAAAGAGTTCGGCATAAAGGGTTACGTCGGTTGCAAGCTTTAACACCTATCAGGAGTGACTCTGAGTAGCAAACCGGATACGTATAGTGGAGCAACCATTTGGAATAGCTCCAAGTGGAGTGTGGAAGCAGCGTTTACTATATGACCTAGAAATTTGCAAAGCACAGACGGATCTGAAAGGTTCAGACCCGTTGACTAAAACCTCTCTCACAAGCAAAACATGATCAAACCCGAGAACTCATTGAGTCTTAATCACATGATGATGTGAACTAGTTTAGTGACACTAGTAAACTCTTTGGATGTTGGTCACATGGTGATGTGACCTGTGAGTGTTAATCACATGGTGATGTGAACTAGATTATTGACTCTAGTGCAAGTGGGAGACTGTTGGAAATATGCCCTAGAGGCAATAATAAATTAGTTATTATTATATTTCCTTGTTCATGATAATCATTTATTATCCATGCTATAATTGTATTGATAGGAAACTTCGGATACATGTGTGGATACATAGACAACACCATGTCCGTAGTAAGCCTCTAGTAGACTAGCTCATTGATCAATAGATGGTTACGGTTTCTTGACCATGGACATTGGATGTCGTTGATAGCGGGATCACATCATTAGGAGAATGATGTGATGGACAGAGACAATCCTAAGCCTACTTACGGAGATCGTGTAGTTAGTATGCTAAAGCTTTTCTAATGTCAAGTATCTTTTCCTTAGACCATGAGATTGTGCAACTCCCGATACCATAGGAATGCTTTGGGTGTACCAAAGCGTCCGAGCGCAATGGCGGGTGGCTATAAAGGTGCACTACAGGTATCTCCGAAAGTATCTGTTGGGTTGTACGAATCGAGGCTGGGATTTGTCACTCCGTGTAAGCGGAGAGGTATCTCTGGGCCCTCGGTAGGACATCATCATAATGTGCACAATGTGACCAAGGGGTTGATCGGGATGATGTGTTCTGGGCGAGTAAAGAGACTTGCGGTAGCGAGATTGAACAAGGTATTGGTATACCGACGATCGAATCTCGGGCAAGTACTATACCGCTAGACAAAGGGAATTGTATCACGGGATCGATTGAGTCCTTGACATCGTGGTTCATCCGATGAGATCATCATGGAACATGTAGGGAGCCAACATGGGTATCCGGATCCGTTGTTGGTTATTGGCGGAGAACGTCTCGGTCATGGCTACATGTCTCCCGAACCCGTAGGGTCTACACATAAGGTTCGATGATGCTAGGGTTATAAAGGAAGTTTGTATGTGGTTGCCGAATGTTGTTGAGTCCGGATGAGATCCCGGACGTCATGAGGAGTTCGGAATGGTCGGAGGTAAATATTTATATATGGGAAGTCCTATTTTGGCCGAGGAAAATGTTAGGAGTTTTTCGGTATTGCTCTGAGAAGGTTCTAGAAGGTTCAGTGGGGCCCACCTGCATGGGGGACCCACATGAGTGATGGTAGTGGGGCAGGCCCCACACCCCTGGTCAAGTGATGACAAAGATCCCCCTTAGAAGGAATAAGATCATATCGAAGGGATAAGATCAAGATCCTAAAAGGGGTTAACAATCGATGGGGAAGGAAATGATGGGATTTCTTTCCTCCCACCTTTGCCAACAGCCCAATGGACTTGGAGGGCAAAAACCAGCCCCTCCACCCCTATATATAGTGGGGAGGCGCATGGGAGCTTTACCCAAGTTACAGCGCAGCCCTCCCCTCTCCAGTTCTCCTCCTCTCCGCGGTGCTTGGCGAAGCCTGCTTTGGATGCCACGCTCCTCCGCCACCACTGCCGTCGTCGTGCTGCTGCTGGATGAGTCTTCCCCAACCTCTCCCTCTCTCCTTGCTGGATCAAGGCATGGGAGATGTCGCTTGGCTGTCTGCGTGTGTTGAGCAGCGGAGGTGCGTCCGTTCGGCACTAGGATCTCCGGTGATTTGGATCACGACAGTAGGACTCCTTCAACCCCGTTCTCTTGAGCAGCTTCTAGCGATCTACAAGGGTATGTAGATGCACTCTCCTTCCCCTCGTTGCTGGTTTCTCCATAGATAGATCTTGGTGACACGTGGAAAATTTTGAATTTCTGCTCGTTCCCCAACATCGTGAGACCGGTTCCACCGGTGACATGCACTAGTTGCATAAGGTGGCTGGCGGTGTCTTTCTCTCCACTTTAGTTGGAGCGGATTTGATGAAAAGGGTCCTTATGAAGGGTAAATAGAATTTGACAAAATCACGTTGTGGTTATTATTAGTAAGAAAAGCGTTCTTGCTAGAACCCAATTGCAGCCGCGTAAAGATGCAACAACAATTAGAGGGCGTCTAACTTGTTTTGCAGCAATTGTCATGTGATGTGATATGGCGAGAAGTTGTGATGAATGATGAATGATATATTGTGATGTATGAGATCATGTTCTTGTAATAGGAATCACGACTTGCATGTCGATGAGTATGACAACGGCGAAACCATAGGAGTTGTCTTTATATTTTGTATGACCTGCGTGTCATTGAAGAGCGCCATGTAAATTATTTTACTTTATTGCTAAACGCGTTAGCGATAAGTAGAAGTAGTCATTGGCTGGTGACAACTTCATGAAACCACGATGATGGAGATCATAATGATGGAGATCATGGTGTCATGCGGTGACAAAGATGATCATGGAGCCGAAGATGGAGATCGAAGGAGCTATATGATATTGGCCATATCATGTCACTACTATATAATTGCATGTGATGTTTATTAGTTTTATGCATCTTGTTTACTTAGAGCGGCGGTAGTAAATAAGATGATCCTTATAACAATTTCAAGAAGTGTTCCCCCTAACTGTGCACCGTTGCTAAAGTTAAATCGTTTGACACCATGTGATGATCGGTGTGATAGATTCTTACGTTCACATACTAGCGGGTGTAGACAGTTTTACACACAAAACACTTAGGGTTAACTTGCGAGCCTAGCATGTACAGACATGGCGTCGGAACACGAGACGAAAGGTCGAACACGAGTCGTATAGAAGATCGATCAACATGGAGATGTTCACCGATGATGACTAGTCCGTCTCACGTGATGATCGGACACGACCTAGTCGACTCGGATCGTGTAACACTTAGATGACTAGAGGATGTCTAATCTGGTGGGAGTTCATTGTAATAATTTGATTAGATGAACTTAATTATCATGAACTTAGTCTAAAACCTTTGCAAATATGTCTTGTAGATCAAATGGCCAGCTCATGTCAATATGAACTTCAACGCGTTCCTAGAAAACCAAGCTTTGAAAGATGGCGGCACAACTATCTGGTGGGTCCGGAACACGAGGATCATCCTCATAGCTGCGAGAAATAATATATCCTAGAAGGACCGCTGGTGATGCACCCGTTCGAGAGAACCAAGGCGTTATGAATGCTTGGCAGTCTTGTCTTGATGATTACTCCCTCGTTGATGCGGCATGCTTTACGACTTAGAACCGGGGCTCCAAAAGCATTTTGAGCAACACGGAGCATATGAGATGTTAGGAGCTGAAACTAGTTTTCCAAGCTCATGCCGGGTCGAGGATATGAAGTCTCGACAAGTTCTATAGTTGTAAGATGGAGGAAAATAGTTACGTGGTGAGCACATACTCAAAATGTGCAGGTTGCTGGCTACTTGTCCCAGTGGACATTAACCTCCCAGACGAGGCGGTCATTGTGAGAATCCTTGATTGCTCCACCAAGCTACAAGAGCTTTGTGATGAACTACAATATCTGAGGGGATGGTAAAGACCATTCTGAAGTATTTTCAATGCTGAAGTCGTGAGGTAGAAATCAGAAGGAACATCAAGTGTTGATGGTCAATAAAACCACTAAGTTCAAGAAGGGCAAGGGCAAGAAGAACTTCAAGAAAGACGGCAAGGATGTTGCTGCTTGCGATAAGCCGATTGCGGGAAGAAGTCAAAGAATGGACCCAAGCACGAGACTAAGTGCTTTTATTGCAAAGGAAGGGTCCTTTAAGGCGGAACTGCCCCAAATACTTAGCGGACAAGAAGGCGGCAACACCAAAGGTATATTTGATATACATGTAACGATGTGTACCTTACCGATACTAAGTAGTAACTCACGGATATTTGATCTTTGGTGCCGTTGCTCATATTTGTAACTCACATGCAGGCTCTGCGAAATAAGCGGAGGCTGGCGAAGGGCGAGGTGGCGATCTGCGCGTCGGGAATGGTTCCAAGGTCGATGTGATGCGCCGTCGACCGCTACCTCTACATTTACCTACGGGATTAGTTTTAAACCTTAATAATTGTTATATGGTGCCAAGTTTGAGCATGAACATTGTATCACGGATCTCGTTTGATCTGAGATGGCTACTCATTTAAATCCGAGAATAATGGTTGTTCTATTTATATGAGAGATATGTTTTATGGTCATGCCCGATGGTCGATGGTTTATTCTTAATGAATCTCGAGCGTAATGTTACACATATTCATAGTGTGAATACCAAAAGATGTAAAGTTGATAACGATAGTCCCACTTGTGCTTGCCGCCTTGGTCACATTGGTGTCAAGCGTACGAGAAGCTCCATCTTGATGGACTTTTAGAGTCTCTCGATTATGAATCATTTGACACATACGAACCATGCCTAATGGGCAAAATGACCAAGACTCCGTTCTCGGAACAATGGGCGAGCAACCAACTTGTTGGAAATCATACATCTTGATGTGTGCGGTCCAATGGCGTTGAGGCTCATGGAGGATATCGTTATGTTCTCACTCTCGCGATGACTTGAGTAGATATGGGTATGTCTACTTGATGAAACACAAGTCTGAGACCTTTGAAAAGTTCAAGGAATTTCAGAATGAGGTAGAGAATCAAGCGTGACCGAAAGATAAAGTTCCTCTGATCAGATCGTGGAGGAGAATATTTGAGTCCGAATTTGGTACACACTAAGAAAATGTGGAATCCTTTCACAACTCACGCCGCTGAAACACCTCAAGCGTAGCGGTGTGTCGAACATCGTGTCGCACTCTATTGGATATAGTGCGGTCTATGATGTCTCTTACCGATTACGCTATCATTTTGGGGATACGCTCTAGAGACAGCTACATTCACTTTAAATAGGGCACCGTCTAAATCCGTTGAGGCGACACCGTATGAATTATGGTTTGGGAAGAAACCTAAGCTTGTCGTTTCTAAAAGTTTGGGGATCACGATGCTTATGTCAAGAAACTTCAACACGAAAAGCTCGAACCCAAGTCGGAAAAATCGTCTTCATAGGATACCCTAAAGGAAACCATTGGGTATACCTTCTACTTAAGATCGAGGGCAAGATCTTTGTTGCCAAACGGATCCTTTACGGAAAAAGAGTTTCTCTCGAAAGAAGTAAGTGGGAGGAAAGTAGAACTTCGATGAAGTACTACCTCTCGAGCAGGAAAGTAGTGCAGCTCGGGAAAATGTTCTGTGATGCCTACACCAGCGAAGAGGAAATAATTATGATGATCAAGGTGCCGGATCAAGTTGCTCTTGAACCCGTAGGTCCACAAGGACACGTTCCGCACAGTGAGTGCGGCAACACATCACTGGAAATCATGTTGTTGAACAACGGTGAACCTTGAACTATGAAGAAGCGATGGCGGGCCCAGATTCCAACAAATGGCTTGAAGCCATGAAATCCGAGATAGAATCCATGTATGAAAACAAAGTATGGACTTTGCAGACTTGCCCGATGATTGTGGCGATAGAAAACAAATGGATCTTTAAGAAGAAGGCGGGAGCGGATGGTAATGTTACCATCTATAAAGCTCGACTTATCGCTAAGGGTTATCGACAAGTTCAAGGGGTTGACTACGATGAGACATTCTCTCCCGTGGCGAAGCGAAGTCCGTCCGAATTATGTTAGCAATTGCGCATACTATGATTATGAGATATGGCAAATGGGCGTCAAAGCGGCATTCCTTACGGACATCTTAAGGAAGAGCTGTATATGATGTAGCGGAAGGTTTTGTCGACCCTAAGAATGCTAACAAAGTATGCAAGCTCGGCGATCCATTTATGGGCTGGTGCAAGCATCTCGAGTTGGAACATTAAGCTTTGATGAGATGATCAAAGGTTTGGGTTTATCTTGAGACTTATGGAGAAGCTGCGTTTACAAGAAAGTGAGTGGGAGCTCTGTAGCATTTCTCATATTATTTTTAGATGACATACTCTTGATGGGAAATGATATAGAACTTCGGACAACATTAAGGCCTACTTGAATAAGTGTTTTGAATGAAGGACCTTGGAGAAGCTGCTTACATATTAGGCATCAAGATCTATAGGGATAGATCGAGATGCCTCATAAATCTTCACAAAGCACATACCTTGATAAGATTTTGAAGAAGTTCAAAATGGATCAGTCAAGAAAGGGTTCTTGCGTGTTGCAAGGTGTGAGATTGAGCTCGGCTCAATCCCGACCGGACAAAAGATAAAGAAGAGATGAGTGTCATCCCTATGCTTCAGCCATAGGATCTATTATGTATGCCATCTTGTGTACAGACCTGATGTTAACCTTGCCGTAAGTTTGGTAGGAAGGTACCAAAGTAATCTCGGCAAGGAACCTTTGGACAGCGGTCAAGAATATCTGAAGTACACGAAAGGACAAAGGACATGTTTCTCGTTTATGGAGGTGACGAAGAGCTCGTCGTAAAGGGATCGTCGGCCTTCTAGCTTTGACCGCAGTCTGGATGACTCTAAGTCACAAACCCGGATCGTGTATATGTTGAATGGTGGAAGCGGTAAGATGGTATGCAGCTGCAAGCGAGGCGTCGTGGCGGGATCTACATGTGGCGGAGTACATGGCAGCCTTGGAAGCGGCGCATGAAGCAATTTGGGTGAAGAGTTCATCACCGACCTAGGAGTCATACCCAATGCGTCGGGGCGATCAAACTCTTCTGTGACAACTTTGGAGCTATTGCCCTTTCCAAGGAGCTCGGGTTTCACAAGAAGACCGGGCATATCAGCGTCGCTTCAACTCCATCCGTGAAAATGTTCAAAATGGAGACATAGATATTTGCAAAGTACATACGGATCAGATATGGCATGAATCCGTTGACTAAACTTCTCTTCATGAGCAAAACATGATCAACACTAGAACTCTATGGGTGTTCGATTCATCACAATGTAACTAGATTATTGACTCTAGTGCAAGTGGGAGACTGTTGGAAATATGCCCTAGAGGCAATAATAAAAGATTATTATTATATTTCCTTGTTCATGATAATTGTCTTTATTCATGCTATAAGCTGTATTATCCGGAAATCGTAATACTGCGTGTGAATACATAGACCATAATATTGAAGGAAATATGCCCTAGAGGCAATAATAAAGTTATTATTTATTTCCTCATATCATGATAAATGTTTATTATTCATGCTAGAATTGTATTAACAGGAAACATGATACATGTGTGAATACATAGACAAACATAGTGACACTAGAATGCCTCTACTTGAACTAGCTCATTGATCAAAGATGGTTGTGTTTCCTAACCATAGACATGTGTTGTCATTTGATTAATGGGATCACATCATTAGGAGAATGATGTGATTGACTTGACCCATTCCGTTAGCTTAGCACTTGATTGTTTAGTATGTTGCTATTGCTTTCTTCATGACTTATTCAAAGTTCCTACAACTATGAGATTGTGCAATTCCGTTTACGGGAGGAACACTTTGTGTGCTACCAAAGCGTCACAATGTTCTTGGGTGATTATAAAGGTACTCTCTGAGGTGTCTCCAAGGTACATGTTGAGTTGGCATAATTCGAGATTAGGTTTGTCACTCCGATTATCGGAGAGGTATCTGGGCCTTCTCGGTAATACTCATCACCTAAGCCTTGCAAGCATTGTAACTAATGAGTTAGTTATGAAATGATGTATTACGGAACAAGTAAAGAGACTTGCCGATGTGAGATTGAACTAGGTATTGGATACCGACGATCGAATCTCGGGCAAGTAACATACCGATGACAAAAGGAACAACGATATGTTGTTATGCGGTTTGACCGATAAAGATCTTCGTAGAATATGTAGGAACCAATATGAACATCCAGTTTCCACTATTGGTTATTGACCGAGAATAGTTCTAGGTCATGTCTACATAGTTCTCGAACCCATAAGTCCACACGCTTAACATTACGATGGCGGTTTTATTATGAGATTATAAGTTTTGATGTACGAAGGTTGTTGAGTCCGGATGTGATCACGGACATGGCGAGGAGTCTCGAAATGGTCGAGACATAAAGATTGATATATTGGACGGATATATTTGGACACGGAAGGTTCGGATGAGATTGGGACTATCTGGGAGATCCGGGGAGGTTACGGAACCCCGGTAAGTATATGGGCCTTATTGGGCCTTAGTGGAAAGGAGGAGAAGGAGCAAGGAGAGGCCCCCCAAGCCCAATCCGAATTGGGAAGGGGCGGCCCCTTTCCTTCTTCCTCCTCTCTTCCTTCCCTCCTACTCCTAATAGGAAAGGGGGACAAACCTACTTGGAGTAGGTTTGCCCCCCCCTAGAAGCGCCTCCCCTCTTGGCGACCCCTCCTCCTCTCCCCTTTATATCGGGAGGGGGCACCATAGACACACAAGTTGATCTACGGATGGTTCCTTAGCCGTGTCGGTGCCCCTCCACCATAATCCACCTCGGTCATATCGATGCGAAGTTTAAGTGAAGCCTGCGGATAGAACATCATCATCGTCACCACACCGTCGTCTTGTGAAATCATCCCGATGCTTGCTGGATTGGGCCAGGGGCGTCATCAGGCTGGGCGTGTGCTGAACGGAGGTGCCGTCGTTTGGTGCTTGGATTGGTTGAGTCGTGAAGGCGTCGACTACATCAACAGGCGTTGTCCTAGCGCTTCCACTTGATGGTCTACGAGGGTACATATACAACACTCTCAACTCTCGTTGTTATGCCATCACCATGATCTTGCGTGTGCGTGGGAAAATTTTGAAATTACTATGTTCCCCAACAAATATGTCCTAGTAAGCCTCTAGTTGACTAGCTCGTTGATCAGAGATAGTCATGGTTTCTGGCTATGGACATTAGATGTCGTTGATAACGGGATCACATCATTAGGAGAATGATGTGATGGACAAGAACAATCCTAAGCATAGCACAAGATCGTGTAGTTCGTTTGCTAGAGCTTTTGCAATGTCAAGTATCCTTTCCTTAGACCATGAGATCGTGTAACTCCCGGATACCGTGGGAGTGCTTTGGGTGTACCAAGCGTCTGGCAGTAATGGGTGACTATAAAGGTGCACTCACGGTATCTCGAAAGTGTCTGTTAGGTTGACACGGATCGAGGCTGGGATTTGTCACTCCGTGTAATGGAGAGGCATCTTTGGGCCCTTGGTAATGCATCATCATAATGAGCTCAAAGTGACCAAGTGTTTGGTCGCGGGATCATGCATTCTTGCGTGGATTTGTCACGGCAGATGTCACTGAACTTAGTCGCGGAGCCATCGCTCTGAGTTTATTTGAAGGGGTTAAAGCGGACACAAAGACACAAGGGTTTATACTAGTTGGCCCTTTGATGAAGGTAAAAGCCTCGTCTAGTTGTGATGGAATTGATGTGGTCTCGATGGCTAGGGAGCAAACAAGCCGCCTAGGCTCGAGTTGTGGTTTTCGTCCTTGAACCATCGCGGGTCGTCCCCTATATATACAGTGGCCCGTCGGTTCATAGAGTCCCAACCAGTTCATACTCGTATCCCGGTTGGTATCTCTCTATTCCTAACTTACAACACAAGTATACATCAGGCCGGTTTACGGCTACAAGTTCTAAACCGACTATAGGCCTTGGGCCTTTCTCTGCTTTTACCACTAACAGAATTAACCCGGTCCAAGCTGGCCGGTTTACACCTAGTGGTAATATCCCCAACATTAGGCCCAGTTGATTTGGCTGGTTCATGTCAATCCTTCACAAAGCTTGTATCTTGGACGTCTTCTAATGACTGGTAAACCGCCATGTCGTCATCACTTCTGGTTACTGTAAACCGGCATGACGTCATCCTGAAATTTTATCATTTATAATGCCCACTTTTAATAGTATTTCCTGGATCCACACGCTTGACCTAGCTTGGCTGCCTTATAAATAGGACCGAAGGGTCATTTCTTTCTTCCCTTCGTCTCCTCTTCTTCGTCTTCCTCGCGCCGCTATTCTTGGAGCTCCGCCACCGTCGTCGACTTTTGCCTCGTCCTAGGCCGCTGCATCAACCTGAACGTACCAGAACATTGCGGCCTCTTTCCGCGTCTTCTCCGTTCCCGGTAAGCTTCTTCCCCTTTCTTGACTTAGATCTGTTTTTAGGGTTCCAGCCTCATACTGTGTTCTTCGCGCGTTCCTGTCTGTTCTTTTAACTTTGAACAACACCGTGAACCTGTACTGTATTAATAGCGATCCCTGCGCATCTGTTGTACTTTCTTATCTTAAGTCCACGGATCTTCTGCATATATATCTGCTCCATAGTCCACTTCCATTTCTGCCTTACTTTCGTGGAATATTTTCTGTTTTCTGTAAGCCTGTGTTTGATCCGCAGCTATAATAGAATCTTGTGAAACTTGTTTCTGCAAACTAACCGTCCATAGCTTTAATTGCTTTCGAAGCCTAGATTAGGTTGTTTAACTTACCATAGGAAAAACTGCTAAACCGGCACATATATATCATCAGTCCCCTTGTTGAACCGCCAGAATCCACCTGATATCATACCACGAAACGGTTTATAGAATCGCCTCCGGTTTATCATAACTTAGATCAACACCTTGTATCAAGCATGCTTTTGAACCGGATCAATTATTTCTTGTAGATCTTACCATGGCCAAACAAGTGTATGAATGCAACTGGGTTCCTTCTCGCGTCACCGAGTCACAGCTGAATGATCTAGTCTCGATTGGCGCTTTAGATGACAAAGATCTGATCCTTTGGAGGGTCCAGAGAGAATGTCCTCCACACCCGAGGAAGGAGAAGTTGTGGTCTTCGAGATCACTGGACGGGGCTTCAAACCGCCCGGTTCAAAATTTTACCGGGACGTGTTAGCCAATTTTCAGCTCCATCCCCAGGACATTGGCCCCAACTCCGTCACCAATTTATGCCACTTTCAAGTACTATCTGAAGTATATCTTCAAGAGGAACCTTCTGTTGAACTGTTTAGAGACCTCTTCCATCTAAACCGTCACTGAATTCACCGACGGCCCCAATACTGAATTGGGTGGCATGGCTATTCGAGAAGAGGAAGGAATCACCTATCCCCCGTCAAACTCCATACTCACCCCAAGGAGTGGAATGCGACTTGGTTTTATTACAAAGATACTTCTCTGAGGGCGAAAATCCCTTACGGCTTTCGCCCGGGCGGCTAAGCAACACCCATCCTTTCCACAAAGATTGGCGCCAAAGATAGAAGCAAATATGCCCATATTTGTCCAAGCTCGAGCTTTTATGGCTAACGGTTTGTGAGAATAGACCTTGCATGCTGCTGGTTATCATGGGGTATCTGCCTCTGAGCAGCTCGGTTTGATGTGCGATATCTTGATAGTGTCGACGACCCACTCCGACACACCAAACTCCAACTCTCGATGATGAAATTCACGGATTCGGTAAAAGGATTTGAATGAACGGAGCAGCTCGTGCTCAAACCGGCCTAGCTCCTTCTTGCACCACCAACAAACCACTGCGGTAAGTTTCTAGTTGTTCCATCATTAAACTTTATTCTTGCTTCATGTATCTAACATTTAATTATTTACGATCGGGGTGATAATCCATTTTGGAGCAAGAAACTTTCACAAGATAAAGCGGAGAAAGCGGGGCGGCCAACCGGCCCAAAACCAAAGTTGTCAAGAAACCAGCTCATAAGAGAAAGACCCTTTGCTTCATCGGCCCAACCATTGGCGATGATGTGGGTAATCCGGATCTTGAGGTAGAACTTGATTCTCTTGGCTTGCTTTTTACCGCCTTATTGATGATGATGCTTGTCGGGCGGCTGAGGCCAGCAATGCGGGATTTTGAGGTAACTATTCTCTCTTCGATTCAGCAAATTTGCCTTTGCCAAAATTTTGCCGAGCAAGCGGAAAGTTAATTTTTCTCATCCTCTTGCTTATTTGGATCCCAAATTTCTTATGAAAAGCCTTGCAACATGAAGCTCGCCGCACAACCACACGATGGTCGGTAGTTACCTCTGCGGTTTACCAAACAACCCGGTTGAAAGCGCCGCTCGAGGTCTCCGACCTTTTATTGCTTTAAATTCTAAAGCGGGTTTCTTCCGTCAACCTCTTAACCCGTCCGACTCCGATTATCAGGTCACTTCCCATTCATCCTCTTGTGAATCATCGGCCACTCAGTTGCCACCATTGAAGATAGCCGCCGGGTAAGCCAAACCGACCATATGCTTCTAATATATTGTGTAATGGTTACGCTTTTCCTGACTCTTTGTCTCTTAGAACCAAAGCGAAACCCAGCAAGAAGCCCCGTTTGGATAAAACTGCTGAAGAAGATGCCGCTTTAGATCATGAGAGAGCACCAGATCTTGAAAATTTTGCCTCTGAAGATATTCCCAATGATCCTCCGGTACAAGATGCTGTTATTCCCGAAGAAAGGCCTGTTAACACTTCAACCTCTGCCGATCCACCTGCCAGCCCTGTCCGGTTTGATAAATCCCACAGTCCTGCTGACAAAACGGCCGTGCCCACACAATCTGTTGAATCCAAAGATGATGATGTTGTGATAACTGGTATGGGCCATTCTGAACCAGGGAATCCTGCAACTTTAACCAGGCACACTGTGAAAGAGGATTTTTCCGCTTTGAATAAAGGAAAATGGGATGTCGAACTGGAGACATATGCTGCTATGAGTGCCCAAGACCTTCATTCTGGCTATTTAAACCGGCTTTATACTAGCCGTGACTATGAAGCTGGCCTGGTCAAGTTAATGAGAGATAAGTTTGAGGTAACCCACTCCTTTTACTTACTGAAATTATATCAGTCCGTCTAGCCCCCAAGGGCCGGTTTGTAATCTTGATCAAACCGGGACTTGCATATATTCCTTCACAACTTTGAAATCCACCTGCATAGCCCCCAAGGGCCGGTTTAACTTTGCATACTTAAACTGGGACTTCAATAAAAACTGCCTTTGGGAACATACGTAGATCAAATAGCCATTAGCCCCCAAGTGCCAAGTTGAATACTTGTATTGAGCTTGGGACTTTGTCATCTAGCAAATATATAAAAATTGAAGGTACATTAGCCCCCAAGTGTCAAGCATATAACTTTGTTGTGTGGTTGAGACTTTGACTTTCTTGAATTGCTTGCTGAACATACTATCGATACAGTGAGGTGAAAATCAAGGAGGACGGATTGCCGATTTACAAGCGGCGTTGAAAACCAAGCAGGTAAAGCAGAGAAGGCCAAGAGAGAATTAACCGATGCTTTGAGCGCCTTGAACAATTGAAGGAAGGCTTCAAGAAAGAACAGTGGTAGGCCCTTTGAGACAACCAATTTAATCAAGCGAGCGAAAATCTGAAGCTGCCCTTAAACGGTGGTAGATGATCGGCAGCAGCCGTAAGCGGCAAGTACACTCTATGACTGCGGCAATCTTTGGTAAGCTCCTTTGAACAATTGTGATGTTTTGAACCCGCTGTAGCATAACTCGGTTTGAGACTAACTCTTTCTTGTTGTAGGCTGCGCATTGGGCACTTAGGAAGCGATGTGCGGAAAAGCGAAGGCTGTCTACACCTTAGTAGAACGATTATATACGGAGCCCGGCGTATCATCACCACAGCCTCTCAAGACAACAACCCGGCACCGTCCTTGATCCAAGATACTCTGAACGGTTGTCCATGCTTCTGCCGGATTGAGGAGGTGAAAAAATCTGCTGCTGCCGGACCCGGAGCTATTAATGCTTTGATCCGAGCCAAGGCATGGGTACCAGATTTTGACCGGTGGAAGCGACTCAAGGCTACCCGGTGTGAAGGAAGATGGTTCTGATTTTAATGAAGAGGATTCACGGGCGATAAACCATGCGGTCGCCCTCGGCTTGTCGACTTGCAGAAGAAGCAGATTTGGAGCATTATCAAGCACAATACAATGACCGGAACAAGCGAGTGCCAGCCCCAACTTTTGAAGCGGAAAATCTGATCCCTCAATCCGTAAGCATACCTACGCCCCTGATATTGAACCGTCTTCCCTGATCCATGAAGAAGCTGTGTTTCAAGCATTAATGGGAATCGACTGGACCACTGTTGATTTCCAGCTAATGGGTAGAGACGAGGAAGTGGAAGCGGCGGAGGATGAAAAGCGAGCTTGAACGGAGGCGGTTTAAATATCTGTCATTGGCGGTTGCTCAAGAACAATGATCTAACTTGGGCAGCGTGTTGCCTTGTAATAACTTTAGTTAATACTTCTGTGTTGAATATGCCTTCGTGCATAAATGGTGATACTTTTGCTTGATTAGTACTTCACGCAACGAGAAAAATTTGAACCTCGGTGGCGGTGATACGCCCGACGGTTTATGATATTGAATATATGTATCGAAAATCCAACAAATATGTGATACAAATACCTGCCATATGCAGGCATGAAAGTGGCATAGCCAAACTTAAAGCGGAGGCCTTAAAAACCATGACCGTCGGTAAAGTGGGGAGAAAACAACTCCCATATAAACCGTGCTGAATCAGCACAAGCCCCCTTGTTATTCAATGATGATAACAAGAAAAAGGTAAACCGGGTAAATAAACTCCGGATTAAGATTTAACCATGTTCTGTCAATTAGTGATTGACAGTTGAACCGGATAAAATGTTGTCGGTTTAAAAAACGCAACAGAAAATCGAATATCAATTATGAAAAAATATGGCAACAAAGGCAACAATTTTTTTTTCAAAAGAAAAGCTTTACTGAGCTGGTCGGGATGGGCGTTACCATGGTCGACGCTTAACCAAGCTCCCGAAGGCATAGCGATGGTGCCGGTCGGCGAGTCCCCAAAGACTTCGTGGCAATCGCCCGGCCAAGTGGCATGACATTGGTTCGGGTTCGACCAAGCCCCAAATGACTCGGCCTGTAGGCCGACCAAGAGGTGTGACGGTTCAGACTTGACCGTGTCCCAAATGATCTGGTGGCTTTCGCCTATCAAGAGGTGTTGCATTGGTTCGGACACGACCAAGGCCCCAAGTGATAAAAACAAATGTCAAGGGGTAAACCGGAGGCGCTTTAAAAGCAGAATCACTCCATGTAACCACGCATGATGAAAAGCAGAGACCCGCTTTAGTTGAGGCTCCGGTTTATTATATCGAAGATAATATATACATTGTCATGATATGTACATAAATAGAGCCGATGGCTCAAGTGTAGTAAGGCCGAAGATGAGCTACGTTCCATGGCCTGTTGGTCTCCTCCTCTGACGTGCGTGAATCTTGGCTCTCGAATATCAATCAGATAGTATGACCCGTTGTGCAGATTCTTGCTGACCACAAAGGTCCTTCCCAAGGTGGGGATAACTTGTGCATATCATGCGGTCTTGGATGAGCGAAGCACCAAATCTCCTTCTTGAAAGGTTCTTGTTTTAACCCGGCGACTGTGATAACGACGAAGATCTTGCTGGTAAATCGCTGAACGAGCAGCTGCCATATCACGCTCTTCATCCAACAGGTCCAAAGCGTCTTGTCGTGTCGTCTCGTTATCCGCTTCAACATAAGCCGCCACACGAGGCGAGTCATGCCGGATATCGCTGGGGAGAACTGCCTCTGCTCCATAGACCATAAAGCGGTGTGTATCCGGTGGACGGTTTGGCGTAGTATTGATACTCGAGCACGGATGGTAGCTCTTCAACCCAACATCGGTGTCTCTGCAGCGGAACCATAAGTCGGGGTTTGATGCCTCGTAAGATCTCTTGATTAGCTCGCTTTGCTGTCCGTTGGGTGGGGTGAAACCATGATGACACGTCAAGCGGATGTGCTCACGTTCACGCAGAACTCTTTCATAGCACCCTTGGATAAATTAGTACCATTATCGGTAATGATCTTGTGTGGAAAACCAAACCGGAAGATCACCTTTTGATGAAGCGCACGCTGTTGCTGCATCACACTGGCGACGGGCTCGCTTCAACCCACTTGGTAAATTTGTCTCTGCCACGGAAGGTGGGTCTTCTTATCCTTGGATCGTTTAAAGGGTCCAACCATATCCAGCCCCAAGTTGCAAGCGGCCACGTTATTGGGATCATCCTCAACTCTTGTGCGGTACATGAGCACGCTGGAAAATTTTCGACATCCATCACACCGTTTAACCAAGTCCTCCGCATCGGCATGTCTTTGTCAACCAGTAAAATCCGTGGCAAGCGCCTTTGCCACGAGACTTTGAACGGCGTGATGTCCACAATCCTTCATGGATTTCTCTTAAGATCTCACAGCCTTCCTCGGAGAAACACACCGTTGAAGCATACGATACCTTTGCAATGATGCAGCTCACCATTAAGAATCGTCATAGACTTGGGCGCCGTATTATCATCGGCCAAAATCTCATCTTGGTAATTCCCTCGAGTCATGTATGCAAGAAAAGAACCGTCCAATCCGGAATAGCATGTAGTGCCGCCACCAATTGGGCCTCCGAATCGGGAATAGCCAAATCCGCTTCACCGGGAGCTGGGTGACGGGTTGTGCAATCGTCCAAAAGACATTAAGCGGGACGGTTTACGCGAGAACCCAACGGCTTAAGCGTCCGCCCCGCCGTTCTTCCGGCGATCCATGATCCACTTGATAACCCTTGAAGCAACCCGCAATATTATCCACTTCTCGACGATATGCGGCCATAAGCGGGTCCTTGGAATCCCAAGTGCGGATACTTGCGAGCCACGGTCCGAGTCACCAAAGCACTTGACCGGCTTAAATTCATCTCTTTAGCCATCAGGAGACCATGGAGCAAGGCTTCGTACTCAGCTGCATTATTAGTACAAGGGAACATTAAGCGGAGAACATAACAAAACTTATCACCTCGCGGGGAAGTTAAAGCGACTCTGTTGGATCCATCGAAATGAATAGTCCAATATGTGTGCGTAGTAACTCCGTCCAATCATTAATGAAATCAAAATGAGACTTCTGTCCGTGGTATATACTTTAGTCCATGCGGCCCAAGCTCTATGGCCCAGATCATCGCCTGGTGATGCATAGTGACCACGTGAGGAGGAAATCTGCTTCAAGTAGCCATGAAAATGTTCGTAGTAATTTCAAAAATACGCAAGATCATGGTGATGTATAGCGAGAGGGAGAGTGTTGTACATACCCTTGTAGAAGGCGGAAGCGATCTGGCGTAGAGGAAGTAGTCGTCGTTCTCCTCGCGATCCGACCGATCGGCGCCGTTACTCCGGCGCCCGAGTTCTTGACACACGTACAGCTCGATGGCGTCCCTCGTACTCGATCCAGCCGAGTGTCGAGGAGAGTTCGTCGACCGCGACGGCGTGGTGGCGATCTTGATGTTTCACGGCGCGGGGCCGCCTAAGCAGCGACGATATGACCGAGGTGGAATATGGTGGAGGGGCACGCGCTGCGGCTAAGAGCGATCTCAAGATCAAAACTTGTGTGTTCTAAGGTGCCCCCTGCCCGTATATAAAGGAGCAAGGGGAGGGCGGCGGCCCAGGGGCGGCGGAGGAGTCCTACTCCCTCGGGAGTAGGACTCCCCCAATCCTAGTTGGACTAGGATTGGGGGAGGAAAGAGAGAGAGGGGGCGGCCCCTCCTAGTCCTAGTAGGACTGGGGGGGGGCGGCCCACACCTAGGGCTGGCCCTTCTCCTTTCCTCAAGGCCCATCGAGGCCCATTTACCCCGGGGGTTCGGTAACCTCCGGTACTCGGTAAATTCCGTTTTCACCGGAACCATTCGAACTCAAATATAGGCTTCCAATATATCAATCTTTATGTCTCGACCATTTCGAGACTCCTCGTCATGTCGTGATCACATCCGGGACTCGAACTTCTTGGTACATCAAAATACATAAACTCATAATAAGCATCGCCGAAACCTTAAGCGTGCGGACCCTACGGTTCGAGAACAATGTAGACATGACCTAGAACTATCTCACGGTCAATAACCAACAGCGGGACCTGGATGCCCATATTGGTTCCTACATATTCTCTGAAGATCTTTATCGGTCGGACCGCATAACAACATCGTTGTTCCTTTGTCATCGGTATGTTACTTGCGAGATTCGATCGTTGGTATCAATACCTAGTTCAATCTCGTTACCGGCAAGTCTCTTTACTCGTTCGTAATACATCATCTCACAACTAACTCATTAGTTGTAGTGCTTGCAAGGCTTGATGATGTGTATTACCGAGAGGGCCGAGAGATACCTCTCCGACAATCGGAGTGACAAAACCTAATCTCGAAATCGCCAACCCAACATCGCCTTTGGAGACACTGTAGTACTCCTTTATAATCACCCGATTCGTTGTGACGTTTGGTAGCACCAAAGTGTTCCTCCGTAAGCAGGAGTTGCATAATCTCATAGTTACAGGAACATGTATAAGTCATGGATAAGCGGTAGCAACATACTAAGCGATCGTGTGCTAAGCTAATGGAATGGGTCATGTCAATCAGATCATTCTACTAATGATGTGACCTTGTTAATCAAATAACAACTCCTTGTTCATGGTTAGGAAACATAACCATCTTTGATTAACAAGCTAGTCTAGTAGAGGCATACTAGTGACATGTTGTTTGTCTATGCATTCACACATGTATCATGTTTCCGGTTAATACAATTCTAGCATGAATGATAAACATTTATCATGAAATAAGGAAATAAATAATAACTTTATTATTGCCTCTAGGGCATATTTCCTTGATCTCCCACTTGCACTAGAGTCAATAATCTAGATTACATAGTAATGATTCTAACACCCATGGAGTCTTGGTGCTGATCATGTTTTGCTCGTGGAAGAGGCTTAGTCAATGGGTGCGCAACATTCAGATCCGTATGTATCTTGCAAATCTCTATGTCTCCCACGGACTAAGTCCGGATGGAATTGAAGCGTCTCTTGATGTGCTTGGTCCTCTTGTGAAATCTGGATTCCTTCGCTAAGGCAATTGCTCGATATTGTCACGAAGATTTTCATTGGACCCGATGCACTAGGTATGACACCTAGATGGGATATGAACTCCTTCATCCAGACTCCTTCATTAGCTGCTTCGAAGCTGCTATGTACTCCGCTTCACATGTAGATCCCTTCTGACGCTTTGTTTAGAACTGCACCAATTGACAGCTCCTCCGTTTAGTGTAAATCGTATCCGGTCTGCGATTTAGAATCGTCCGGATCGGTGTCAAAACTTGCATCAACGTAACCGTTTACGATGAGCTCTTTGTCACCTCCATATCGAGAAACATATCCTTAGTCCTTTTCGGTATTTCGGGATGTTCTTGACCGCTGTCGATGATCCACTCTGGATTACTTTGGTACCTCCTGCTAAACTTATAGCAAGGCACACATCAGTGCTGGTACACAGCATTGCATACATGATAGAGCCTATGGCTGAAGCATAGGGAACATCTTTCATTTTCTCTCTATCTTCTGCGGTGGTGGGCATTGAGTCTTACTCAACTTCACACCTTGTAACACAGGCAAGAACCCTTTCTTTGCTTGATCCATTTTGAACTTCTTCAAAATTTTGTCAAGGTATGTGCTTTGTGAAAGTCAATTAAGCGTCTTGATCTATCTCTATAGATCTTAATGCCCAATATGTAAGCAGCTTCACGAGGTCTTTCATTGAAAACTCTTATTCAAGTATCCCTTTATGCTATCCAGAAATTCTATATCATTTCCGATCAGCAATATGTCATCTACATATAATATCGAAATGCTCTGAGCTCCCACTCACTTTCTTGTAAATACAGGCTTCTCCAAAAGTCTGTACAAACCCAAATGCTTTGATCACACTATCAAAGCGTTTATTCTAACTCGAGATGCTTGCACCAGTCCATAGATGGATCATTGGAGCTTGCACACTTTGTTAGCTCCTTTGGATCGATAAAACCTTACGGTTGCATCATATACAACTCTTCTTCGAAATCCATTCAGGAATGCAGTCTTTACATCCATTTGCCAAATTTCATAATCATAAAATCGGCAATTGCTAACATGATTCGGACGGACTTAAGCATCGCTTCTGGTGAGAAGGTCTCATCGTAGTCAATCCCTTGAACTTGTCGAAAACCTTTTGCGACAAGTCGAGCTTTATAAACGATAACATTACCGTCGGCGTCGGTCTTCTTCTTGAAGATCCACTTGTTTTCTATTGCTTGCCTACCCTCGGGCAAGTCAACCAAAGTCCATACTTTGTTTTCATACATGGATCCCATCTCAGATTTCATGGCCTCAAGCCATTTTGCGGAATCTGGGCTCACCATCGCTTCTTCATAGTTCGTAGGTTCATCATGATCTAGTAGCATGATTTCCGAACAGGATTACCGTACCACTCACAGTGCGGATCTTACTCTGGTTGATCTCGAGGTTACTGTAGTAACTTGATCTGAAGTTTCATGATCAACATCATCAACTTCCTCACTACTTGGTGTAGATGTCTCGAAACCGGTTTACTGCGACGAACTACTTTCAAGTAAGGGAGAAGGTACTATTACCTCATCAAGTTCCACTTTCCTCCCACTCACTTCTTTGAGAGAAACTCCTTCTCTAGAAAGGATCCATTCTTAACAACGAATGTCTTGCCTTGGATCTGTGATAGAAGGTGTACCCAACTGTCTCCTTTGGGTATCCTATGAAGACACATTTCTCGATTTGGGTTCGAGCTTATCGGGTTGAAGCTTTTTCACATAAGCATCGCATCCCCAAACTTTAAGAAAGCGACAACTTTGGTTTCTTGCCAAACCATAGTTCATAAGGTGTCGTCTCAGCAGTTTGACGGTGTTCTATTCAGTGTGAATCGGCCGTCTCTAGAGCATAACCCCAAAGCGATAGCGGTAAATCTGTAAGAGACATCATAGATCGCACCATATCTAGTAAAGTACGATTCTGACGTTCGGACACACCATTACGTTGTGGTGTTCGGGTGGCGTGAGTTCTTGAAACTATTCGCATTGTTTCAAATGTAGACCAAACTCGTAACTCAAATATTCACCTCCACGATCGGATCGTAGAAACTTAATTTTCTTATTACGATGATTTTCAACTTCACTCTGAAATTCTTTGAACTTTTCAAATGTTTCAGACTTATGTTTCATTAAGTAGATATACCCATATCGCTTAAGTCATCTGTGAAGGTGAGAAAATAACGATATCATACGAGCCTCAACATTCATCGGACCACATACATACATGTATGATTTCCAACAAATCTGTTGCTCTCTCCATAGTCTGGAGAAGCGGGGTTCTAGTCATCTTGCCCATGAGGCACGGTTACATAAGTGCCAAGTGATTCATAATCAAGTGACTCCAAAAGTCCATCGATATGGAGTTTCTTCATCGCTTTACACCGATATGACCTAAGCGGCGATTGCCACAAATAAGTTGCACTATCATTATCAACTCTGCATCTTTTGGTTTCAACATTATGAATATGTGTATCACTACTATCGAGATTCATCAAAATAGACCACTCTTCAAGGGTGCATGACCATAAAAGATATTACTCATATAAATAGAACAACCATTATTCTCGATTTAAATGAATAACCGTCTCGCATCAAACAAGATCCAGATATAATGTTCATGCTCAACGAGGCACCAAATAACAATTATTTAGGTCTAAAACTAATCCGAAGGTAGATGTAGAGGTAGCGTGCCGACCGCGATCACATCGACTTTGGAACCATTTCCCAGCGCATCGTCACCTCGTCCTTTGCGGTGTTAAGCAATCCGTAGTCCTGTTTGAGTTGCAAATATTAGCAAGAGAACCGATATCAAATACCAGTGCTCTGCGAGCTCTAGTAAGGTACACATCAATAACATGTATATCACATATACCTTTGTTCACCTTGCCATCCTTCTTATCCGCCAAATACTTGGGGCAGTTCCGCTTCGATGACGGTCGCTTGCGGTAGAAGCACTCAGTTTCAGGTTTAGGGCCAGACTTGGGTTTCTTCTCTGGCGACAACTTGCTTGCTGTTCTTCTTGAAGTTCCTTTCTTCTTCCCTTTGCCTTTCTTCTTGAAACTAGTGGTCTTATTGACCATCAACACTTGATGCTCCTTCTTGATTTCTACCTCCCAGCCTTTAGCATTGCGAAGAGCTCGGTATAGTCTTTACTAACCCTTGCATATTATAGTTCATCACGAAGCCTTTGTAGCTTGGTGGCGGTGATTGAAGAATTACATCAATGACACAATCATCCGGAAGATTAACTCCCAATTGTGTCAAGTGATTGTAGTACCCGGACATTACGAGTATGTGCTCACTAACGAACTATTCTCCTCCATCTTGCAGCTATAGAACTTATTGGAGACTTCATATCTCTCAATCCGGGCATTACATTGGAATATTAACTTCAACTCTGGAACATCTCATATGCTCCATAGCGTTCAAAACGTCGTTGAAGTCGGTTCTAAGCCGTAAAGCATGGCTGCTTGAACTATAGAGTAGTCATCAGCTTTGCTCGCGAGACGTTCTTAACATCGTCGGTTGCTCGGCAGCGGGCACTGGCACCTAGCGGTGCATTCGGGGCGTAACTCTTACGTGCAGCAATGAGGATAATCCTCGAATTCGGACCCGATCCGTGTAATTGCTACCATCATCTTTCAACTTTGCTTTCTCAAGGAAGCATTAAAATTCAACGGAACAACAGCACGAGCCATCTATCTACAATCAAACATAAACAAGCAAGATACTATCAGGTACTAAGTTCATGATAAATTTAAGTTCAATTAATCATATTACTTAAGAACTCCCACTTAGAAAGACATCTCTCTAGTCATCTAAGTGATCACGTGATCCAAATCAACTAAACCATAACCGATCATCACGTGAAATGGAGTAGTTTTCAATGGTGAACATCTTATGTTGATCATATCTACTATATGATTCACGCTCGACCTTTCGGTCTCCGTGTTCGAGGCCATATCTGCATATGCTAGGCTCGTCAAGTATAACCGAGTATTCTGCGTGTGCAAAACTGGCTTGCACCCGTTGTAGATGGACGTAGAGCTTATCACACCGATCATCACGTGGTGTGCAGGCACGACGAACTTTGGCAGCGGTGCATACTCGGGAGAACACTTCTTGATAATTTAGTGAGAGATCATCTTATAATGCTACCGTCGATCAAAGCAAGATAAGATGCATAAAGGATAAACATCACATGCAAATCAATATAAGTGATATGATATGGTCATCATCATCTTGTGCTTCATGATCTCCATCTTGCGGCACCACCATGATCACCATCGTCACCGGCGCGACACCTTGATCTTCATCGTAGCATCGTTGTCGTCTCGCCAAACTTATGCTTCTCGACTATCGCTACCGCTTAGTGATAAAGTAAAGCATTACAGGCGATTGCATTGCATACAATAAGCGACAACCATATGGCTCCTGCCGATTGCCGATAACCGGTTACAAAACATGATCATCTCATACAATAAAATATAGCATCACGTCTTGACCATATCACATCACAACATGCCTGCAAAAACAAGTTAGGCGTCCTCTACTTTGTTGTTGCAAATTTTACGTGGCTGCTACGGGCTTAAGCAAGAACCAATCTCACCTCGCATCAAAACCACAGCGATACTTCGTCAAATAGACTCCGTTTAACCTTCTCAAGGACGGGCGTAGCTTTTCAGTTCAACTAAAGTGAGAGAGCAGACACCCACCGGTCACCTTTAAGCAGCGAGTGCTCGTGGCGGTGAAACCAGTCTCGCGTAAGCGTCTGGCGTAATGTCGGTCAGGCGCTTCATCTCACAATACCGCTGAACCAAAGTATGACATGCTGGTAGGTAGTATGACTTGTATCGCCCACAACTCACTTGTGTTCTACTCGTGCAAAACATCAAACCATAGAAAAAACCTAGGCTCGGATGCCCTGTTGGGGAGCGTAGTAATTTCAAAAATTTCCCTACGCACGCAAGATCATGGTGATGCATAGCGAGAGGGAGAGTGTTGTCTACATACCCTTGTAGACCGAAGCGGAGCGATCTGGCGTAGAGGAAGTAGTCGTACGTTCTCCTCGCGATCCGACCGATCCGGCGCCGTTACTCCGGCGCCCCGAGTTCTTGACACCGCGTACAGCTCGATGGCGTCCCTCGTACTCGATCCAGCCGAGTGTCGAGGAGAGTTTCGTCGACCTGACGGCGTGGTGGCGATCTTGATGTTTCACCGCGCGAGGGCTTCGCCTAAGCTTGCGACGGTATGACCGAGGTGGAATATGGTGGAGGGGGCGCTGCGGCTAAGGGCGATCCGTAGATCAAAACTTGTGTGTTCTAGGGTGCCCCCTGCCCCGTATATAAAGGAGCAAGGGGAGTGCGGCCGGCCCAAGAGGCGCGGGAGGAGTCCTACTCCCGGGAGTAGGACTCCCCCTTCCTAGTTGGACTAGGATTGGGGAGGGAAGAGAGAGAGAGGCGCCGCCCCCCTCCTGTCCTATTAGGACTAGGGGGGAGGCTTGTGCCACCTAGGGCTGGCCCTTCTCCTTTCCCTCAAGGCCCACTAAGGCCCATTTACCTCCGGGGGTTCGGTAACCTCCGGTACTCGGTAAATTCCGATTTCAGCGGAACCATTCGAACTCAAATATAGGCTTCAATATATCAATCTTTATGTCTCGACCATTTCGAGACTCCTCGTCATGTCCGTGATCACATCCGGGACTCGAACTTCTTGGTACATCAAAATACATAAACTCATAATAAGCATCGCCGAAACCTTAAGCGTGCGGACCCTACGGTTCGAGAACAATGTAGACATGACCGAGAACGTCTCGGTCAATAACCAATAGCGGGACCTGGATGCCCATATTGGCTCCTACATATTCTCGAAGATCTTTATCGGTCGGACCGCATAACAACATCGTTGTTCCCTTTGTCATCGGTATGTTACTTGCGAGATTCGATCGTTGGTATCAATACCTAGTTCAATCTCGTTACGGCAAGTCTCTTTACTCGTTCCGTAATACATCATCTCACAGCTAACTCATTAGTTGTAATGCTTGCAAGGCTTGATGATGTGTATTACGAGAGGGCGAGAGATACCTCTCCAGACAATCGGGTGACAAAACCTAATCTCGAAATCGCCAACCCAACATCGCCTTTGGAGACACCTGTAGTACTCCTTTATAATCACCCGATTCGTTGTGACGTTTGGTAGCACCAAAGTGTTCCTCCGTAAGCAGGAGTTGCATAATCTCATAGTTACGAGGAACATGTATATGTCATGGATAAAAGCGGTAGCAACATACTAAGCGATCGTGTGCTAAGCTAATGGAATGGGTCATGTCAATCAGATCATTCTACTAATGATGTGACCTTGTTAATCAAATAACAACTCCTTGTTCATGGTCAGGAAACATAACCATCTTTGATTAACAAGCTAGTCTAGTAGAGGCATACTAGTGACATCTTGTTTGTCTATACATTCATACATGTATCATGTTTCCGGTTAATACAATTGTAGCATGAATAATAAACATTTATCATGAAATAAGGAAATAAATAATAACTTTATTATTGCCTCTAGGGCATATTTCCTTCAATGGCTTTTTCTCCGGTAGGCGGCCGCTAAAATCCTCATAACAGCCGATTCTTCCCGCCAAGCGCTGAACATCATTGATACACTTCAAGCTTTTGCCCTAAGTAATAGCTTTAATTTTCTCTCGATTAGCTCTCAATTCCTTCGCTAGATACCGGGAACCCTAATAATCGTCGCCGAACACCAAAGACGCGACCCGCCGGATTAAGCATCATTTTGTAAATCATGAGTTGTCAAAGGTTTCCTTCAAATCATCCACCGTTGTCTCCTTTTTTGTCTTGATTTCACTACAATATCATCCACATAAGCATGCACATTCTGCGTAGATCTGTGTATCTGGCCACTTCAATTACACACGGCTATAAGTAGCACTGGCGCTCTTGAGCCCAAAGGCATAGATACATAGCGTAGGCTCCAAAGGGAGTTATAAACGCTGCTTTCTCCTGGTCCTTAACCGCCATTTTCATCTCGATGATATCCAGAGTACGCATCAAAAAATTTAAGCGCTCACAAATTTGCCGTGGCATCATTAATCTGATTAATGCGGGGAGGGCAAAAGGATCCGGCTGGATGTGCCTTGTTAAGATCGGTGTAATCCACACACATACGCCAAGTGCCGTTTTCTCTAGGACCAGCACCGGATTAGCAAGCCACTCCGGATGAAAGACTTCAATGATAAAGCCCAGCTGCACAAAGCTGGCCACTTCCTTCCAATGGCTTTTGCGCTTTTCTTG
>JAHHZJ010003393.1:0-29579 GCA_021437245.1 Aegilops speltoides
GTCAAGTATGTACTCATTGAAAAAAACATATCAAGCGTCTTGATCTATCTCTATAGATATTGATGCTCAATATGTAAGTAGCTTCACCCAGGTCTTTCTTTGAAAAACTTCTTTCAAACACTCCTTTATGCTTTGCAGAATAATTCTACATTATTTCCGATCTACAATATGTCATTCATATACTTATCGTAAATCTTGTAGTGCTCCCTCTCACTTTCTAGTAATCTCAGGCTTCTTTGCAAGTCATGTATAAACTATATCTTTGATCAACTCATCAAAGCGTATATTCCAACTCGAGATGCTTGCACCAGTCCATAGATGGATCATTTGGAGCTTGTAACACTTTGTTAGCTCCTTTGGATCGAAAAAACCTTCTGGTTGCATCATATACAACTCTTCTCCGTAAAACCATTCGGAATGCAGTTTTACATCCATTTGCAAGTTTCATAAATTGTGGCAATTGCTAACATGATTGGACAGACTTAAGCATCGCTACTGGTTGAGAAAATCTCATTGTAGTCAATATCTTGAACTTTGTCGAAACCTTTTTGCAACAAGTCGAGCTTTGTAGATAGTAACACTACTATCAACGTCCGTCTTCCTCTTGAAGATCCATTTATTTTTTATGGTTTGCGATCATCGGGCAAATCCATCAAAGTCCATACTTTGTTCTCATACATGGATCATATCTCAGATTTCATGGCCTCAAACCATTTTGCGGAACTGGGCTCATCATCGCTTCCTCATAGTTAATAGGTTTGTCATGGTCAAGTAACACGACCTCCGTAATAGGATTACCGCACCACTCTGATGCGGATCTCACTCTGTTTACCTCGAGGTTCGGTAGTAACTTGATCTGAAGTTTTATGATCATCATCATTAACTTCCTCACTAATTGGTGTAGGTGTCACAGAACCAATTTACTGTGATGAACTTACTTTTCAATAAGGGAGCTAGTATGTTACCTCATCAAGTTCTACTTTCCTCCCACTCACTTCTTTCTAGAGAGAAACTCCTTCTCTAGAAAGGATCCATTCTTAGCAACGAATGTCTTGCCTTGGATCTGTGGATAGAAGGTGTACCCAATCGTCTCCTTTGGGTATCCTATGAAGACACATTCTTCGATTTGGGTTTGAGCTTATCGGGATGAAACTTTTCACATAAGCATCGCAGCCCCAAACTTTAAGAAACGACAACTTTGGTTTCTTGCTAAACCACAGATTCATATAGTGTCGTCTTAGCAGTTTAGATGGTGCCCTATTTAGCGTGAATGCAGTTGTCTCTAATGCATGATCCCAAAGCGACATTGGTAAATCGGTAAGAAACATCATAGATTGTACTATATCCAATAAAATACGGTTATGACGTTCGGACACACCATTATGATCCGGTGTTCGGGTGGCATGAATTTGTGAAACTATTCCACATTGTTTTAATTGAAGACCAAACTCGTAACTCAAATATTTGTCCCTGCGATCAGATCATTGGAAACCTTATTTTCTTGTCACGATGATTTTCCACTTCACTCTGAAATTCTTTGAATCCTTTCAACTATTTCGCACTTATGTTTCATCAAGTAGATATACCCATATCCGCTCAAATCATCTTGTGAAGGTGAGAAAATAACGATATTTACACGAGCATCAATACTCATTGGATCGCATACATCTATATGTATTATTTCCAACAAGTCGGAGCTCGCTCCATTGTTCAGAAGAACGGAGTTTTAGTCATCTTGCCCAAAAGGCATGGTTACATAAGCATCAAATGATTCATAACAAGTGATTCCAAAATCCATCAGCATGGAGTTTCTTCATGCGCTTTACACCAATATGACATAAGCGGCATTGCCCACAAATAAGTTGCACTATCATTATTAACATTGCATCTTTTGGTTTCAATATTATGAATATGTGTATCACTATTTATCGAGATCCAATGAACCATTTTCATTGGGTGTGTAACCATATAAGGTTTTATTCATGTAAGCAGAACAACAGTTTATTCTCTTACTTAAATGAATAACCGTGTTGCAATAAACACGATCAAATCATATTCATGCTCAACGCATAAACACCAAATAACATTTATTTAGGTTCAACACTAATCCCGAAAGTATAGGAGTGTGCGATGATGATCATATCAATCTTGAAACTACTTTCAACACACATCGTCACTTCACCCTTAACTAATTTCTCATTTATTACGCAACTCCCGCTTTGAGTTACTACTCTTAGCAACTGAACAGTACCAAATACCGAAGGGTTGCTATAAACACTAGTAAAGTACACATCAATAACATGTATATCAAATATACCTTTGTTCACTTTGCCATCCCGCTTATCCACCAAATATTCAAGGCATTTCCGCTTCGGTGACCATTTCCTTTGCGGTAAGCACTTTCGGGTTTAGGGCTTTGGAGCTTCTTCGCGGGAGTGAAAACTTGCTTGTCTTTCCACTTGAAGTTCCTTTCTTTCCCTTTGCCCTTTTCTTGAAACTAGTGGTCTTGTCAATCATCAACACTTGATGCTCTTTCTTGATTTCTACATTCGTCGATTTCAACATCACGAAGAACTGGGAATCATTTTCATCATCCCTTGCATACTATAGTTCATCACGTAAGTTCTACTAACTTGGTGATGGTGACTAGAAAATTCATCGATCACTATCTTATCTCGGAAGATTAACTCCCACTTGATTCAGCGATTGTAGTACCCGCATAATCTGTGCACATACTCACTAGTTGAGCGATTCTCCTCCATCTTTTAGCTATAGAACTTGTTGAAGACTTCATATCTCTTAACAGGGTATTTGCTTGAAATATTAACTTCAACTCTGGAACATCTCATATGGTCCATGAGCGTTCAAAACGTCTTTGAAGTCCCGATTCTAAGTTGTCAAGCATGGTGCACTTAAACTATCAAGTAGTCATCATATTGAGCTAATAACGTTCATAACGTTTGCATCACTCTTCGCAATAGGTGCATCACCTAGCGGTGCATTAAGGACATAATTCTTACATGCAGCAATGAGGATAAACCTCCGATCACGGATCGAATCGCATCATTGCTACTAACATTTTTCAACACAATTTTCTCTAGGAACATATCAAAACAAACATATGAAAGCAACAACGCGAGCTATTGATCTACAACATAATTTGCAAAATACTACGGGACTAAGTTCATGATAAATTTAAGTTCAATTAATCATATTACTTAAGAACTCCCACTTAGATAGACATCTCTCTAGTCATCTAAGTGACCACGTGATCAAATCAACTAAACCATAACCGATCATCACGTGAGATGGAGTAGTTTTCAATGGTGACCATCTTATGTTGATCATATCTACTATATGATTCACGCTCGACCTTTCGGTCTCCGTGTTCCGAGGCCATATCTGCATATGCTAGGCTCGTCAAGTTTAACCTGAGTATTCAGCGTGTGCAAAACTGGCTTGCACCCGTTGTAGATGGACGTAGAGCTTATCACACCCGATCATCACGTGGTGTCTCGGCACGACGAACTTTGGCAACGGTGCATACTCAGGGAGAACACTTCTTGATAATTTTAGTGAGAGATCATCTTAAAATGCTACCCTCAATCAAAGCAAGATAAGATGCATAAAGGATAAACATCACATGCAATCAATATAAGTGATATGATATGGCCATCATCATCTTGTGCTTGTGATCTCCATCTTGAAGCTACCATCATGATCACCACCGTCACCGGTAGCGACACCTTGATCTCCATCGTAGCATCGTTGTCGTTCGCCATCTATTGCTTCTCGACTATCGCTACCGCTTAGTGATAAAGTAAAGCAATTACGATGCTTTGCATTTCATACAATAAAGCGACAACCATATGGCTCCTGCCGATTGCCGATAACCGGTTACAAAACATGATTATCTCATACAATAAAATATAGCATCACGTCTTGACCATATCACATCACAACATGCCTGCAAAAACAAGTTAGGCGTCCTCTACTTTGTTGTTGCAAATTTTACGTGGCTGCTACGGGCTTAGCAAGAACCGTACTTACCTCGCATCAAAACCACAGCGATAGTTTGTCAAATAGACTCCGTTTAACCTTCACAAGGACCGGCGTATGCACACTCAGTTCAACTAAAGTTGGGCCGACACCCGCTAGCCACCTTTGTGCAAAACACGGCGGTAGAACCAGTCTCGCGTAAGCGTCGGCGTAATGTCGGTCAGGGCGCTTCATCCAACAATACCGCTGAACCAAAGTATGACATCTTTGGTAGGCAGTATGACTTGTATAAATCCACAACACACTTGTGTTCTACTCGTGCAAAACATCAAACCATAAAAACCTAGGCTCGGATGCCCTTTGTTGGGGAGCGTAGTAATTTCAAAAATTTCCTCGCGACACGCAAGATCATGGTGATGCATAGCAAGCGAGAGGGGAGAGTGTTGTCTACATACCCTTGTGAACGAAGCGGAAGCGATCACAGCGTAGAGGAAGTAGTCGTTCGTCTTCACGATCCGACCGATCCAAGTACCGAGCGTCTGGCACCTCCGAGTTCAGCACACGTTCAGCTCGATGGCGATCTCCGCCTCCGATCCAGCAGAGCTCGGAGATGAGTTCCGTCGAGCCTGACGGCGTGGTGATGATGATGATGTTCTACGGCGCGGGCTTCGCCTAAGCTCATGACGATATGACCGAGGTGGAATATGGTGGAGGGGCACCGCACGCGGCTAAGGAACTATCCGTAGATCAACTTGTGTGTCCATGGGGTGCCCCCGCCTTGTATATAAAGGAGTGGAGGAGGGGAGGGCCGGCCTCTCTATAAGCGCGCGCCTAGGGAGTCCTACTCCCAGGAGTAGGATTCCCCTTTCCTAATCAACTAGTAACCCTTCCATGTACTAGGAGTTGGAGAGAAGGAAGGGAAGGGAAAGGAGAAGGAAGGAAGGCCCCCCCTCCTAGTCAATTCGGACTAGTCCATGGGGGAGGTGCGGCCACCCTTATAGCCCTTTTCTCCTTTCCGTATGGCCCATTAAGGCCCAATACCAATTCCGTAACTCTCTGGTACTCGAAAAATACCGAATCACTCGGAACCTTTCCGAACTCGAATATAGTCGTCAATATATCGATCTTTACGTCTCGACCATTTGAGACTCCTCGTCATGTCGATCTCATCCGGGACTCCGAACTCCTTGGTACATCAAAACTCATAAACTCATAATAAAATTGTCATGAAACCTTTAGCGTGCGGACCCTACGGTTCGAGAACAATGTAGACATGACCGAGACACGTCTCGGTCAATAACCAATAGCGGGACCTAGATGCCCATATTGGTTCCTACATATTCTCGAAGATCTTTATCGGTCGAGACCGCATAACAACATCGTTGTTCCTTTGTCATCGGTATGTTAATTGCGAGATTCGATCGTCGGTATCAATACCTAGTTCAATCTCGTTACCCGCAAGTCTCTTTACTCGATCCGTAATACATCATCTCGCAACTAACTCATTAGTTACAATGCTTGCAAGGCTTAAGTGATGTGCATTACGAGAGGGCGAGAGATACCTCTCAGAGCATTCGGAGTGACAAATCCTAATCTTGAAATCGCCAACCCAACATCGCCTTTGGAGACACTGTAGTACTCCTTTATAATCACCTAATTACGTTGTGACGTTTGGTAGTACCAAAGTGTTCCTCCGAGCAAGCGGGAGTTGCATAATCTCATAGTTATAGGAACATGTATAAGTCATGAAGGAAGCAATAGCAACATACTAAGCGATCGTGTGCTAAGCTAGCGGAATGGGTCATGTCAATCGAGATCATTCAACTAATGATGTGACCTTGTTAATCAAATAACAACTCCTTGTTCATGGTTAGGAAACATAACCATCTTTGATTAACAAGCTAGTCAAATAGAGGCATACTAGTGATACTCTGTTTGTCTATATATTCACACATGTATTATGTTTCCGGTTAATACAATTCTAGCATGAATAATAAACATTTATCATGATATGAGGAAATATATAATAACTTTATTATTGCCTCTAGGGCATATTTCCTTGATATCTCGGGGAGGCGCCGTAGTCATTGCCGGGGAGTAGGCGAGTTTGCGAACCTCGTTAACAAATCTCGGTGTCGTCATTATGCATGATTGCTTGTTCCTCGGTGGATCGACCGTGTACCTCGGTTTATTCTAACAAGTGGTATCGAGCAAGGTTATGAAGAGGTTGTTGTGCGTTGATCCGAGGCAGATTGTCGTTGAGCTCGTTGCGGAGTTGTGTACGCATGATCGACTTACTCGGCGGAACTTCGGCAGATCGGAAAGCATCAGCGGTGGCAGCAGGCGGCTCGGACCGGAAGCGGCGTGGGGCCGTGCGGCGATGGAAGTCAAGGCGTGGGCGCTTGAGCGTGAGGGCGGTGGGCTAGCCTTGCCGACAAAGTTGGGCGCGAGCGTGAAGCTCGAGGACTCCAAAGGCATCTTGGTGGAACAAAGCGTGGCGACACGGTCCAGCCCGTTGCATGCGAGCCAAGTTAACCGAGATTGTTTTGGACAAAAAAAAAGCAGGACCGAAGTCTGGTGCTACTCGTCCCTGAGGCGGAGGCAGGCGCTATTAAATAGCAGCTAAATTTGAACGCGTCTGACGAGGCAAGAGATCGAGATCAATTAAGCGGAGGAAATCCATCAGATTGAACAAGGGCTCGTATCCATTGGAAAGCAAGGGCAAAAGCAAAGCAGATTAGCATCGAAGTTGAGCCAAGGAAAGAGCCGCCGCGTGAAGACCACTAGTTGAATCGCTAGTAGTACACGAAGGTTACGTTACGTGCACTTGGGGATTCTGTGAACCGCTTGATTATTTTTGCGAGGTCGACCGTACAAAGAACCATGGCGCCATCGGGTACCAGGTTTGAGGTGGAAAGTTCAGCAGGCTGGAAGCTTTGGGTTATGGCGGACAAGGGTGAAAAGATTTGTTGGCGCAAATGAGGATGCTTGAAGCGTTGTTGCGCAAGCCAAGCCAGCTAAGATGGAGGCTGATGGTAGGGAGGAATTCTGTTGAAGCAGTTGGGACTATCTGATTGTGTCTGTCGGACCAGGTTATTTATCATGTGATGGATGAGAATTAGCGAAGAAGATCGGGTGAAGTGGAAAGTCGGTTTATGTCCAAGGCTGCTGACGACCAAGGTGTATCTGAAGCAAAAGTTATATGGGATGAGGATGCGGAGAGGTCGGATCTTGTGGAGTATATGAGCGCCTTTAATCAAGTCGTGACGGATTTAGCAGCTTAGGTGCAGCGGTTGGCGACGAGGATAGGGCAATTACCTTCTTTGTTCATTGCCATCATCCTATGACCATTTGATCACTACTTTGGCCTTACGGCAAGGAGGCATCAAGAATGAGGATATTCTGCGGCATTGCTATCTTATGATATGAGAAAGAAAAGCGGTGGAAGTCTCTCATGATGAAGGTTTGCTAGTCAAGGGTGGCGATGGCGGAAGGATATGAAATTTGGGAAGAACAAGAAAAGAAAAAGAATATCTGATGCCACAAGTGTAGCGGTGGGGACATATGAGAAAGGATTGTCCAGAACTCAATGGTGGGGCAAGTGCTAATAAGGCAACTCATGGTGATGACTCAGACAACAGTAGTGATGTCCTCGTAGTATCAGACAAGCGATCGACCAAAAGTGAAGCGTGGATGTTGGATTCAGCTTGCTCTTTTCATCGACACCAGCAGGAGTGGTTCTCTTCATTACAAATCTGGTGAGTTTGGTTTAGCCTATGTGGGCGATGACACGAGTTATCGTGTTCTTTGGAGTGGGTGACATAAAAATCAAGATATTTGGCGGAGTTGGCGGATGCTTGAAGTCGAGGCATGTGCGAGGGCTAAGGAGGAATCTAATTTTGCTTGGTGTTCTTCATGATGGTGGTATGGTATTCCGTTGTGATCGGGATAAGAAGACCATGAGAATCATAGAAGATGAGGTGGCCGTGATGATTGGAGCGAGGAATGACCGCATCTTTACAAGTTGCAAGGAGCACTATTGCGGTGGAGTCACGGAGGCGGAGTTGTGGAGTAGCGATGAGGGTCTCTCACGGTGGGCGGGTCTAGGGAAGACTTCGTCGATGGCTCTCAATAAGCTCTGAAGAAGACAACACAAGTCCGGAGTACATGGAAGTTTGACGCAAGGACAAATTCAAGGTGGTGGAGAATATTCGCCAAGGTGGAGTTTGGTATCAGAGCAAAAACTATCAACTTCATACTTTGTTCCCTCTTGGTTTAGTGAGTTTTTTATTATTGCAGAAAAAATGTTTTAGACCTCAGTAGTAAAGGATATTGTTTTACTCTGTTTGTGCTAGAAACGTGTAATCCTTTCAGTGTGCGAGCAGCAGATGACAAGTTTCTCAGAAAATGATGCATCATGTATGCAAAGCTAAAAATAGAATATGAGATTTTACTCGCATCCTCTTAGGAATTATTGCATTTTCAGTTCTTTATCCTAATGGGTGCAAAGCGCAAGTGTCATTTGCCGGTCGGTGTTATCTCATATGTATGTTTGCGATTGCACGCAAATTCTTGTTTAAGATTCTTGTATTTTGTTCACCGTGTGAAAGCTAGCTGTTGCTCCATTCTATCTTACTACAATATTATTATCTCTTACTCCCTCCGTCCAAAATAAGTGACTCAACTTTGTACTAGCTTGAGTCACTTATTTTCAGACGAAAAGAATACTATCTTGACGATCTTTCATTCCCAAGAAAAGGAAGCGTTTGTGAAACAACTTATTTCAGTCTATTTTATCATTTTCATAGTTGTCACCATGTATTTACTGAAATTCGATATCTTGTCATAAACATTCAAAATAGCAGGCGCAACAAGCGTCGCCATAGATGATCTAGTGGGTTAATTAAATCTCAACACTCCCCTAATCTCGCTATCCATATAAGTTGTTGGGAGCGTAGTAATTTCAAAAATTTCCTCGCACACGCAAGATCATGGTGATGCATAGCAACGAGAGGGGAGAGTGTTGTCTCGTACCCTCGTGAACCGAAGCGAAGCGTTGGCATAGCGTAGAGCAAGTAGTCGTCGTCCTCGGTCAACCGATCCAAGCACCGTTACTCGGCACCTCCGAGTTCTTGACACACGTACAGCTCGATGGCGCTCCCGATCTCCGATCCAGCAGAGGCGGGGAGGAGTTCGTCGACCTGACGGCGTGGTGGCGATCTTGATGTTCTCTGTCGCGAGGGCTTCGCCTAAGCACCGCTACAATATGACCGAGGTGTAATATCGTGGAGGGGGCACCGCACAGCTAAGAACGATCTCAATGATCAACTTGTGTGTCTAGGGTGCCCTTTACCCCGTATATAAGGAGGGAGGGAGGAGGAGGCCGGCCCAAGGGTGGGCGCCCTAGGGGCAATCCTACTCAAGTAGGTTTGCCCCCCTTTCCTATTTGGAGTGGGAGAAGGAAGGAAGAGGGAGGAGAGAAGGAAAGGGGGCGGCCACCTTCCCAATTCGGATTGGGCTTGAGGCGCGCCCCCTCCCTTGCTCCTTCTCCTCCCTTCCACTAAGGCCCAATAAGGCCCATATACTTACGGGGGTTCGGTAACCTCCCGAACTCGGTATATTCCCAAACTCTCCGGAACCTTTCCGGTGTCCAAATATATCCGTCCAATATATCAATCTTTATGTCTCGACCATTTGAGACTCCTCGTCATGTCCGTGATCACATTCGGGACTCGAACAACCTTGGTACATCAAAATACATAAACTCATAATATACATCGCCATGAAACCTTAAGCGCGGACCCTACGGTTCGAGAACAATGTAGACATGACCGAGACATGTCTCGGTCAATAACCAATAGCGGGACCTGGATGCCCATATTGGTTCCTACATATTCTCGAAGATCTTTATCGGTCGAACCGCATAACAACATACTTTGTTCCCTTTGTCATCGGTATGTTACTTGCGAGATTTGATCGTCGGTATCAATACCTAGTTCAATCTAGTTACCGGCAAGTCTCTTTACTCATTACATGTCGTCATCTCATAACTAACTCATTAGTTACATGCTTGCAAGGCTTAGGTGATGAGTATTACCGAGAAGGGCCAGAGATACCTCTCCGAGCAATCGGAGTGACAAATCCTAATCTCGAATTATGCCAACCCAACATGTACCTTGGAAACACTGTAGAGCACCTTTATAATCACCCGATTCGTTGTGACGTTTGGTAGCACACAAAGTGTTCTTCGATGGCAGGAGTTGCACAATCTCATAGTTGCGGGAACTTTGTATAAGTCATGAAGAAAGCAATAGCGATATACTAAGCGATCAAGTGCTAGGCTAACGGAATGGGTCATGTCAATCACATCATTCTCCTAATGATGTGATCCCGTTAATCAAATAACAACTCTTTTGTCCATGGCTAGGAAACATAACCATCTTGATAAGCGAGCTAGTCAAGTAGAGGCATACTAGTGACACTATGTTTGTCTATGTATTCACACATGTATTATGTTTCGGTTAATACAATTCTAGCATGAATAATAAACATTTATCATGATATAAGGAAATAAATAATAACTTTATTATTGCCTCTAGGGCATATTTCCTTGATCTCCCACTTGCACTAAGTCAATAATCTAGTTCACATCGCCATGTGATTTAACACCAATATTCACATCGTATGTGATTAATACCCATAGTTCACATCATCATGTGATCAACACCAAAGGGTTTGTTCACATCGCTATGTGATTAACACCCAAAGAGTACTAAGGTATGATCATGTTTTGCTTGTGAGAGAAGTTTAGTCAGCAGATGCATCATATTCAGAGCCGTATGTATTTACAAATATTCTATGTCAACAATGCTCTTGCAGAGCTACTCTAGCTAATTGCTCCCACTTTCAATATGTATCGAGGTTGAGACTTAGAGTCATACGGATCGGTGTAAAAGTTTGCCTTGATGTAACAAACTCTTTTATCACCTCCATAATCGAGAAACATCTCCTTAGTCCTTGCTAAGGATATTCTTGACCAATGTCGATGATCTACTCCTAGATCACTATTGTATTCCTTGCCAAATTGAGCAAGGTATACAATAGATGCAGTACATAGCATAGCACACTTTATAGAACCTATGGTGAGGCATAGGGAATGATTTTCATTCTCTTTCTATTTTACTTTGTGGTGGGATTTGAGTCTCACTCAATTTCATACCTTTGCAACACAGGCAAGAACTCTTTCTTTGGTGTTCCATTTTGAACTATTTCAAAATCTTGCCAAGGTATGTACTCATTGAAAATCTTATCAAGCGTCTTGATCTATCTCAATAGATCTTGATGCTCAATATGTAAGTAGCTTTTCTTGAGGTCTTTTCTTTTTAAGAACTCCTTTAAAACACTCCTTTATGCTTTGCGAAAAATTCTACATTATTTACGATCAACAATATGTCACTCACATATACTAATCGAAAGGCTGTAGTGCTCCCACTCACTTTATTGTAAATCGAGGCTTCATCGTAAGTCCATATAAAACTATATGCTTTGATAAACTTATCAAAGCGTATATTCAACTCGAGATGCTTTGCACAGGTCCATAGATGGATCATTGGAGCTTGCACATTTTATTAGCACCTTTAGGATTGACAAAACCTTACGGTTGCATCATATACAACTCTTCTTTAATAAATCCATTAAGGAATGCAGTTTTGACATCCATTTGCGATTTCATAAAATGTGGCAATTGCTAACATGATTGAGACAGACTTAAGCATCGTCTGAGTGAGAAAATCTCATCGTATTCAACACCTTGAACTTGTTGAAAACCTTTCGCAACAAGTCAAGCTTGGTAGATAGTATTACTACTATCAGTGTCCGTCTTCCTCTTGAAGATCCATTCATTTAACATGGCTTGCTGATCATCGAGCAAGTCAATCAAAGTCCATACTTTGTTCTCATACATGGATCATATCTCAGATTTTATGGCCTCGAGCCATTTCGTGGAATCTGGGCTCATCATCGCTTCCTCATAGTTCGCAGGTTCATCATGGTCTAGTAACATGACTTCCAGAACATGATTACTACACCACTCTAGTGCGGATCTTACTCTGGAAGACCTACGAGGTTCTGTAGTAACTTGATTTGAAGTTTCATGATCAATATCATTAGCTTCCTCACTAATTGGGGTATTTGTCACAAGAACTAATTTCTGTGATAAACTACTTTCCAATAAGGGAGCAGGTACAGTTACCTCGTCAAGTTCTAATTTCCTCCCATTCACTTTTTTCGAGAGAAACTCCTTCTCTGGAAAGGATCCATTTTAGCAACGAATATCTTGCCTTCGGATCTGTTATAGAAGGTGTACCCAATAATTTCCTTTGGGTATTCTATGAAGCACTTCTCCGATTTGGGTTCGAGCTTATCGGGATGAAACTTTTTCACATAAGCATCGCAGCCCCAAACTTTAAGAAACAACAGACTTAGGTTTCTTGCTAAACCATAGTTCATACGGTGGCGTCTCAGCGGTTTAGATGGTGCCCTATTTTAAATGTGAATGCAGCTGTCTCTAATGCATAACCCCAAAAGCGATAGTGGTAAAGCGATAAGAGACATCATAGATCGCACCATATCCAATAAAGTGCGATTCTGACGTTCGGACACACCATAACGTTGTGGTGTTCGGGTGGCGTGAGCTGTGAATCTATTCCACATTGTTTTAATTGAAGACCAAACTCGTAACTCAAATATTCCTCTCATGATCGGATCGCGAAACTTTATTTTCTTATTCACGATGATTTTCCACTTCACTCTAAAATTCTTTGAACCTTTCAACTATTTCGGACTTATGTTTCATCAAGTAGATATACCCATATCTGCTCAAATCATCTTGTGAAGGTCGAAAATAACGATACTTGCCACAAGCCTTCATACTCATTAGTGCGCATACATCGGTATGTATTATTTCCAATAAGTCGGTAGCTTCGTTCCATTGTTCCGAAGAAGCGGAGCTTTAGTCATCTTGCCCAAAAGGCACGGTTCGCAAGCATCAAATGATTCATAACCAAGTGATTTGAAAATCCATCTTTATGGAGTTTCTTCATGCACTTACACCAATATGACCCAAGCAGCGATTGCCACAAATAAGTTGCACTATCATTATTAACTTTGCATCTTTTGGCCTCAATATTATGAATATGTGTATCACTACGATCGAGATCCAACAAACTATTTTCATTGGGTGTATGACCATTGAAGGTTTTATTCATGTAAGCAGAACAACAATTATTCTTTGATTTTAAATGAATAAGCGTATTGCAATAAACATGATCAAATCATATTCATGCTCAGCATAAGCGCCAAATAACATTTATTTAGGTTTAACACTAATCCGAAAATATAGGGAGTATCGATGATGATCATATCAATCTTGGAACTACTTCCAACACTCACCGTCACTTTCCCTTCAACTAGTCTCTGTTTATTACGTAACTCTGTTTGAGTTACCAATCGAGCAACCGAACAAGTATCAAATACTCAAGGGCTACTATAAACACTAGTAAGGCACACATCAATAATCTGTATATGAAATATACCCTTGTTCACTTTGCCATCCTTCTTATCCACCAAATATTGAGGGCATTTCCGCTTCGGTGACCATTTCCTTTGCGATGTAAACACTCGGTTTACATCACGACCGGTTTTCGATAAAATATTTATTGAAAAGCCAATCTTGTTACCCCAGTTTTGAGAAGTACTCCTCCTTTGGTAGACAAATTCTTGATCTGATAAGCCGATAGCATAAAATATATCTGAGGCTGAGCCAAGGATGCTCAACAAATTTATTACAAGCGCCAATAATTATACATAATGGCGGGTATAACACAAGGGTGAGGTGGCATACTCTTGACTCGAACTAAAGCTGGCGGTGGTGGTATATCACGGTGAAGTGATATGCTCAACTAGCATCTCATCGGCGTCGAGGTGAGGCTCGGTGAATTTATTTGGGTAGCGAGCGGATATAGTACAATGACCAAAACCAAAAGTTGCATGCAGGACTGGTGGGACTCCTCTAGGCGTCGGACTCGCTATCGAACTCTTCATCCATGAGATCGCCCGTCGACATCGGCCAAATCAACAAGCCGGTGAGTACTTTAAAAGTACTACGCAAGACCGTTCGGACGTAGATATAACAAATGCATGCATGAAATGCGTCTTGATAAATACACCAATGCATGAGCAGTATATTAGCATACGGAATAAATAAAAAGGGAAGCGGCGGTAGTCGCGGAAAATCAACAACATAAACAAAATGAAACCCGATCGAATTATGCGAGCGGCGCCTCGAAGGTAAATAAATAAATAGAAGGAAAGAAATGCCACGATCGAGGCGTCGGCGGCGTCACATAAAGGCTTTAAAAGAAATGCCACGATCGAGGCGTCGGCGACACCGCATAAAGGGCTTTAAAAAGAAATGCGCGATCAGGCGTCGGCGACGTCACATAAAGGCTTTAAAAGAAATGCCACGGTCGAGGCGTCTGGCGACACCGCATAAAGGGCTTTAAAAGAAATGCCACGGTCGGGCGTCGGCGGCGTCACATAAAGGGCTTTAAAAAGAAATGCCACGGTCGAGGCGTCTGGCGACACCGCATAAAGGGCTTTAAAAGAAATGCCACGATCAGGCGTCGGCGACACGCATAAAGGGCTTTAAAAGAAATGCCACGGTCGAGGCGTCGGCGGCGTCACATAAAGGGCTTTAAAAGAAATGCCACGGTCGGCGTCGGCGACACGCATAAAGGGCTTTAAAAAGAAATGCATGATCGAGGCGTCGGCGACACGCATAAAGGGCTTTAAAGGAAATGCCACGGAGGCGTCTGGCGACACCGCATAAAGGGCTTTAAAGAATGTAACAACACTCATAACAAAATTCAGCTCATAATAATAAGCGGGTTAGCACATCACAAGAATATCCCATTAAATCGTACTTAGTACTCATGAACTTTCTCCGGAGTTTTACATCATCAACAAACACTTGTCGGGATAAGAATAGTATAGAATTTGATGATGATAAGATGATTCAAAGGAGTTTTGACTCTGCGAGCTTGTACTAAAATCACCCACGATCAGCGGTTCCGTAGTCACGAAGGACTAGTTCCGTCTACGGTATTTCGAAGAAAACACAGCGATCAGTACACCCATCATACTTCTCGATGTCGGGAATCACCCGGACATCGTTCAGAAAAACTTTTGAGGCGGGAGATCACAATCTCGAATAGCATGGGATCGAATTTATATCTGCAGCGCTCTAAGGGTGCCCCCTCTCGGTCCCAACGGAAACACCCATGCCCCTGACGGATGGTGGCTTTAATCCGGGCCATGGAACCATCATCCGGCCTCTCCTTTTGGTGTGTACCGGAAGCGGTTTGCAACTTACTATGCCATATTCCTTGCGGAAAACATGTGGTAATGCAGGAGTGGCGAAGGGAATCGAACCGTCTGGGTTGATTCGGAGTAAAAGAGATGTGTGGCGTAAGACCGGCATGCTACAACACTGCCATCTTACCCATACTCATGCCAACACATGGCCATGCACCTCCATACACCACAAGTATGGATCAATGAAATTACATGTCTCCACATGCATGAATAATAACCTCCATCGGTATGCTCACCAACATGCTATGAAACTACTTACATGCAAACATGCCAAACACTCATCATATCAAAAGTCTCAACATGCTTGCCTGGTTCAGAGTAGTCGGAGCCTAGCTCGGTGAAGTTCAGCGGCTCGTCACCTCCTTCGGTATCTACGGTATAACGAGAAAAATATACGCGCTATCGTGAATACGGAAGGTGCACAAAATTATCTCAAATAATTTTCAAATAAATCTGATAAAAAACTAGACAAAATTTCAAAGAGGACAGAAAAGAATCAATCAAAATATGCTTCGATAAAAAGTTATTAGGGTTTTGTCCGAGGACCCATCGTAATAAACGAAACTTCCGAGGGTTTTATTGCAAAAGCGAAAACGTTTGATTAGAATCGCCCGGCTCGGAGGAAAGCGTATTACGGCAAAAGGCGTTTTCAGAAAGCGGTTCGTTTAAAGCGAGCAGAGAGGTGACAGGCGGGTCCCACCCGTCGAGTTCAAATTGAAAAAGCGCGTCGGGGCTCGTTGGCGCCCGAGAGCCATGATGGCGGCGGCGATCCCAGCGAGTAAGGTGATCGGGAGTACCAGCGTGTTCAGGTGCCATTCGCGTCGGTTGGTGGTGGTGGTGGTGGCAGCGAGCACCACGTCGGCGATAGCTCCTGCTCCGTGACGGCGATTCGGCGAGATGAAGCTCACGGAGAGGGCTGCAATGATCAAATTGACGAGGGTTAGGGATATGGTAGCTAGAGAGGAAGTTGGGCGGAGTTAGGGCATCGGAGGCGGCCTCACTGCAGCGAATCGGCTGGAGCCGAGGCGGAGCAGGCGGCGGAGTTGGGGAGAGACCTCCTCGAGGTCCTCCTAGTGGCACAGTGAGGTGTAGGTGGAGTGTAGTGGCGTGCGTGCTCGAGAGGGACTCGGGGTCTCTTTTATAAGCGACCAGGCGGTTGCCATGACAGGATAAGTCCGGCGAGGATTCTGGCGGGCGATGGCTGGACAGGTGTTTAGGAGTTGGGCGTTGTCGTTGTTGCCACAGGAGCTGATTTGGTGCGGTGGCGTCGAGTTTAACTTCTTGAGGTGGAGTTCGTGAACGGAGCAGGCGGTCTTGAACCGTCGGCGGCGAGGCGCGCCTTACATGCTTGCGACCCCGGCAGCGGTGCAGCGGGGTGTCTTTGGCGTGCATGAGGCCCGCGGAGAGCGAGAAGCAATGGCGGCGCGAAGCGGCGTTGCGGGCGAGTCTTTGTTTCCGTTAGCGCCACGGGTGGCGTTACGCCGTGGGACCGCCCGCGAAGCGGGCGAGAGTGCTCCGGCGGGGAAGCCGCCAAGCGTGCGTGCAAGGCTGCGGACAAGCGAGCGAGCGACGAAACAGCGTGCCAAAACCTGATACCCTGTGGCTGAAGCTGCCGGATGAAAAATGACCTGCAAGCTGAATTTCTGCGGTGTTTGAGCATTGCCGCCGGTGTTGACGAGAATGATTACGGCTTGTAGGAATTTTTCCTTGGGCTGATTTTTGGTGGAGTGGCTCCTCAATGTCGATGGGCTGCCTGATTTTGGTGGAATTTTTGGAGGGTGTAGGTATGAATTTCACCAAATTTGGCAAATCTGGTCCAAACTTGCGAGAGAGTGTAGTTTGAAAAATTTGAAAAGAAGATGAGTGGATCAAGATGGTCTGGGTTGTGAGTACAAAGGACTAGCCGATGAGAGTTGGTTTGAGATCAAAACTCACAAGAAAAGGGACACTTGCTTTGTAAATGGTTAGGGCTCAAAATAATTATCGGAAAAGATTTGAGAGAAGAATTAATTCAAATAAAATCCAAAACTTGTTTGGATGAGTTGGGATAGTGAACTTAAGTTCTTGGCAAGGAGGAGAGGAGGTTTTGGAGTGGTTTTACCACATGGGTAAAATCTGAGTCATGGATGGTTAAGAAAAGAAAGGTGACCCTAAATCTTTTTCTTTGAAATATGAAAGAAGATAAACTCCAAAATCCAATTTTGGAAGGAAACAACAGAGGGAATATTTAAAGGATCAAACCTAAGGTTTTGAAGAAGAAAGCAGAGATGACAAACTTGCCAAAGAAAGAGAAGTTAAAGAGAATAGCCTTTTACGAAAAGAAAAATAAAAGGCCTTTCTTAAAGAAAGAAAGAAACCAGCAATGTTTTTGCTAAAAACCAAATAAAATTTTGGAGTGTCACAACACCTACCCCTTAGGAAAAATCTAGTCCCGAGATTTCAGCTGATCCTTAAATAAGTGTGGATGTTCCGTCAGAAGAAAATCCTCTCTTTCCCAAGTTGCTTCATTCTCGGTGTGATTGCTCCATTGGACTCGAAAAACTTGATGGTTTTCTGTCGAGTTCTTCTTCGAGACTCCTCTAATATTCTTCTTGGATGTTCCCGATAGGTGAGATCTGGTTGTGCGTCAATGTTCTCGTGGGATACTTGTTTCTGGGTTGCTCACGTATTTCCTTAATTGTGAGGCGTGGAATACGTTGTGGGCGTCGGATAATTCTTTGGGCAAGTCTAGTTGGTAGGCTACCTTGCCTCTTCGTGCCACTATACAAAATGGTCCGACAAACCTTGGTGCTAGCTTTCCTTTGACCACTGAACCGTTGCGGGCCTCTCATAGGGGATACCGTAGGTATACATAATCGCCGGGCTCAAACGACCTCTCGATGCTTTTGATTGTAATAACTCTTACATCGGCTTTGGCGGTCTTGAGTCGGTCCACGATTAGCTGACTTTTCCTCGGCTTCTTTGAGCATGTCGGGCGAAGATCTGGTATCTCGGTTTCGACCAATTTAGCGAGTCTGGCATCTCCGTCCGTAGAGGGCTTCAAAAGGTGCCATTTGCAAGCTGGCACAATGCTTGTTGTTGTATCACGAACTTCGGCATATGGCAAGCTTTCTTCCAGCTGGTCCCATAGGTGAGGACACATGCTCTTAGCATGTCTTCTAGTATTTAGTTTCGCGTTCTGTTTGTCCATCGATCGAGGATGGTATCTTTGTCTTGAAGGCAGTTGAGTTCGAGCACTGTTGTAAGTGCTCCCAAAATCTCGAGAGGCCGAGTGCCTCATCGGATATTATTGTTTTAGGGACTCCATGCAAACAAACTATCACGGGCAAGATAAATCTTGGCAAGCTTCGAGTGGTGTGGGTTGTTTTCCTTTGGAATGAAATGTGCCACCTTGGTTGTCATCGGTGATGACCCATATGGCATCACTTCCGCGTTGTGACCGAGGTAGTCCGACAATGAAGTCCATCCTATTTCATCCCATTTCCACTCGAGGTATTTTATTGGTTGCGATGAACCGGCTGGTCTTTGATGTTCAGCTTTTATCGTTGACAAGAATCGCAACATGCAATGAAAGTGGCTATATCCCTCTTCATACCGTGCCACCAAAATCTTTCTGAATATCCTTATACATTTTGGTTCCTCCGGGTGGATCGAATATGGGCGGTGTGGGCTTGACTAAAATTTGATGTTTGAGGTCCTCTATATTTGTACTTGATGCATCTCCGTACCATAAGGTTCCTTCATTGTCTATGATGAATTCGAGGCCTTGCCCATTTTACCTTTATTTTTATGCCTTCGATCTTTGGGGTGTTTATCTTGAGCTTCTTTGATTTTCTCCACAAGGTTGGGTTGAATTTCCAAATTTGTTATGGTGCCTCCGTGACCATTACCAAGTTGAGTTTGGTAAATTCTTGTTGGAATTCAGGTCTCAAACACTGGCAGGCTGTTGTTGTCGGATGGGGTTCGACTAAGAGCATCTGCCACAACATTTGCCTTCCACTGGATGATAGTGAATACCCACATCGTAATCTTTTACCAATTCCAACCAGCCGTTGTCGTAAATTGAGTTACGGCTGTGTAAAAATATACTTGAGGCTTTTATGGTCCGTATATATTTCTAGCGATTCCCCGATGGGAAGTGCCTCCATTCCTTGAGTGCATGTATATTGCTTGCCAATTCTAGGTCATGAGTGGGATAATTTTCCTCGTGTTTCTGAAGTTGCCTTGAAGCGTATGCAACAACTTTGCCCTCTTGCATTAATCGCATCCGAGACCCTTTCGGGACGCATCACAATATACTTCAAAATTCTTGTGTATATACGGCACAATTAATACGGTCTTGTCGTTAATTTCCTCTTTAGTTCTTGGAAACTTTTCTCACGAGGCTTGATCCTCAAATTTCTTGTCTTTTTGAGTAAGCTGCGTCATTGGCTTAGCTATGGTGGAGAATCCTTCAATAAATCTGCGGTAATATCCTGCCATTCCCGAAACTTCGTACATACATTACATTGGCGGTGGCTTCCAACCAATTCTGCCTTGACTTTTTACGGGTCCACGGCAATACCTTCTTGATTTAATCGTGGCCCAAAAAGCCTACTGTCTTAACCAAAATTCACACTTGCTGAATTTGGCGTACAATTATGTTTTACGAGTTCCCTAACACAATCACGAGGTGTTACGCATGCTCTTAGGTGTCTTGGAATATATCAAAATATCGTCAATGAATACCACAACAAACTTGTCCATAAACTTCATAAATACTTTGTTCATGAGGTGAACAAAATATCTGAAGCGTTGTCATTCCAAATGGCATTCTTGTGAACTCATCTGATCCGTGTCGGAGGTGAAAGCTGTCTTGGGGATATCCTCATGCGTACCTTTAATTGATGGTAACCTGATCTTAAGTCAATTTTGAGAAGACCACGGCTTGGCGAGCTGGTCAAATAAATCATTTATTCTTGGCATTGGGTATTTGTTCTTGATTGTGACCATATTAAGTGCTCGGTAGTCTACACACAATCTCGGTGTTCCATCCTTCTTTTGGCAAATAAAATTGGTGAACCCCAAGGGGAGGCTGGCTCGTATATATCCTTTGTCTAGTAATTCTTTTATTTGCTTCTTCAATTCTACCAACTCGGATGGTGCCATTACTGTATGGTTTCTTGTATATGGGGTGGTTCGGTGCTAGCTCAATGCTGAATTCTATTTCCCGATCTGGTGGCATGCACAGTAATTCTTGAAATCGTGCGGAAATTCACACTCTCTGGAACTTTGTTTAGTTCGAAATGTCCACTTTATTCAATCTTGGTTGCGAGATATTTTTTACATCTTGGCGAAACTCTTCTTATTTTCGAGGTGATGAGTGAGAATTACGGATCGGTTGAAGCAGTCGATAAAACCTTTGTTGGTGGTTAACCAATCCATCCCTAGGATGACGTCCGATCCATTGTTTTCCAAAACAATGAGATTTGCGTGGAACTCTAATCCTTCAAACTTAATAACCACACCTTGCGGTAACTCTGAGTAACTTGCTGATTTCGAGGGACTTGATGATCATCGATTTTTCCAAAGGAAGCATCGAAAATTATTTTTCAAAGCAAAACCTTTGAAATGAATGAGTGAAGCTCGAGAATCAAACAAAACCATGGCGGTATTGTGTTGGCGAGAAGCGTGCGAGTCACGATATCCGGGGCATTCAGGGCTTCCTCTGGGATCACGTGGTTGAGATGACCCTTCTGTGGTTGTTATTGGGGTTGAAATTGTTTAAGCAGGTGCTGAATTATTGCCACCGTTGTTAAACCGGGGTTGAGTTCCTTGGTTTGGGGCATTGCTTGGCATAATGCCCTTCCTCTCCACTGGCGTAACAAATGCGCTGGGCGATATGTGAACTCCTTGTCCCTTGCATGAAAATTTTGATTGGGCGTGAGGCGCTTGTCGTGGTTGTCGTCCACCTTTACGAAAATCTATCTTGCTTGATGGTTGCGAGCATGGTTTATGCGGTCCTTTTTAAACTGCGGAAATCTTCCAAGCGTCTCTCATTTTCGGGGTAATGGCTTTATCCACGGTGTTTTAAAATCTGGAAAAGTGTGTACAACCAGTTGGCATTTAAGTGCAGGCGCTAGACCGTCAAGAATTTTCCATCTTCTTGCTTTCGGTCATCGTTCTTCATTGGCGTAGCGGGACAATAAAGTGAAGCTGACCATTGTAATCGACCTTGTCATATTCCTTTGTTTGAGGTCATCGAACTCTCTCTTCTTGATCTTCATAATACTCTTGGGAATGTGTGCACCACGAAAACCTTCCTTGAAATCATCCAGGTTATATTATTTTCATTGGGATGCATGTGCAGGAAATTTTCCCACCTGCAAGCGGCTGCTCTGTGAGATAGTGCGGTGCATATAATACTTTCCTGGTGCGAACATCTTGCAATATTTAATTTTCTCTCCATATCTGAAGCCGGTCCTCGGCTTCAAGAGGTTTGTCGATATGAGAAAATGTCGAGGGCGTGTCTTCGTAATTGAGATAATTTGGAATCTGCGGATCGCCCATGGTGATTTCCCATGTTGAAAACTTGGTTCATCATTTCTCGATGTTGTTGCTGACTTTGTTCAAAAAGCGGCACATTTGAAAGTGCCGTTTCAACGCCTGTTGACTCATTGTCCTTGCGTGTTATTGTTATGCGGTTGAGTGTCACAATTTTCCTCTGGCGGAGCTGGCATGGAAGCGCGTCCAGGGCGAGACATTTTTCACTCTGGGGATACATTTTGTAAAACCCATAGAACAAACAGAAAAGAATGGCCAAAATTTAAATCCATAAATTCACAGGGTTTTCCAATAAGAATAAAAATGCCAAGACAACACAAAGAAACAAAAGATTTGCGCGCGGAGAAGAACTGCTCATTACGTATCTTACATGATCGATAATTATACAATACATCACTCGGGATAGGCGTACATAATCGACATGTTATTTAGGCTAGTGCACTTCTCCACTTCCTACATGATGCATAAGCAGGCTACTTCTCACAACCTATGTACATATACACATATCGTACAAGCGGCATCTCGCATGTCGGTTAAGCGTACTCGATCGGAGATGTTGGCGATCTCCTTGGCTCGCCAAGGTGAAGCGAGAAAGTGAGGCTGAAGTCGACCTCCTCCTCACTAATAGGCTCGGGCGTGGAGTGCTTTGTTGAGAAGGTGGGCGGGTGCGGAGGTGGAGCAACACGAACGAGGATGGGCGCAAGGTTGGTGTAGCACGTGTTGGAGTGGTAGCGATGACTTGGTTGAATTCCTCGGTGGTAGGCGGTGACGACTCGGTGCATAGGATCTTGAGGGCGAGACAAGCGTCGATGGCGGTGCGGTGTCTGAGAGCTCCCTCTGTTGGCGGCACAGCCATGGGTGAATCCATCTTGGCAGCCACCAAGTAAATCCACCAAATTGTCGAATGCTGCCTCGGGGCCGGAGATACTCAATAAGCATCTCAAAGGCCTCGTCCGTTCTCCTCTGGGGCGGAGAATGCATAGTGGCAGTGTAGGGCACATGGCATGGGAGGTAGCGGTAACAGCGAGTCTTCATTGAGGAAGGACATCCACGAGGCGAGCTATCGCCTCACGGGCTGCCATCTGCATAGCATGCTTCTCCGTAGGCATGGCTCTTCCCACAAGCCGGGCGTCGTAACTCAACCGCCCTCCCTTGAATTGCCGCGGCTTTGGTGCATGGTCGGTTGTCGTTGACCTTGTCTTTGGTAGAATGTGAAAGCTGGGCGCACAGATGGCCCCATCGCGACTGAGCAGCCTTGAGAGAGAAGCAGCGAACCCATCAGACACGTTGGCGAACATCGAGACTTCGCGACCGTCGTCGACCATCTACAAGCGAGCAAAAATTCGAAAGGTCGGATCATAAATTTATCTTGGTATCGGAAAGAATGTCTCTGATTGTAAAAAAAAAATAAGACAAGACAATCTGTGCTAATCACCGATTAGCGATCGCACCTAGTGGCTTCCTACAGTCGGCTGGCTCTGGTACCAAGCTTGTCACGACCGGTTTTCCGATAAAAATATTTATTGAAAAGCCAATCTTGTTACCCAGTTTTTGAGAAGTACTCCTCCTTTGGTAGACAAATTCTTGATCTGATAAGCGGTAGCATAAAATATATCTGAGGGCTGAGCCAAGGATGCTCAACAAATTTATTACAAGCGCCAATAATTATACATAATGGCGGGTATAACACAAAGGTGAGGTGGCATACTCTTGACTCGAACTAAAGCTGGCGGTGGTGGTATATCACGGTGAAGTGATATGCTCAACTAGCATCTCATCGGCGTCGAGTGAGGCTCGGTGAATTTATTTGGGTAGCGAGCGGATATAGTACAATGACCAAAACCAAAGTGCGCGGGGATGGCAGGACTCCTCTAGGCGTCGGACTCGCTATCGAACTCTTCATCCATGAGATCGCCTTCGTCGACATCGGCCAAATCAACAAGCGGTGAGTACTTTAAAAGTACTACAAGACCGTTCAGACGTAGATATAACAAATGCATGCATGAAATGCGTCTTGATAAATACACCAATGCATGAACAGTATATTAGCATACGGAATAAATAAAAAGGGAAGCGGCGGTAGTCATGAAAATCAACAACATAAACAAAATGAAACCCGATCGAGATTATGCAGGCGGCGCCTCGAAGGTAAATAAATAAATAGAAGGAAAGAAATGCCACGATCGAGGCGTCGGCGGCGTCACATAAAGGCTTTAAAAGAAATGCCGCGGTCGGGCGTCGGCGACACCGCATAAAGGGCTTTAAAGAAATGCATGATCGGGCGTCGGCGGCGTCACATAAAGGCTTTAAAGAAATGCCACGATCGGGCGTCGGCGACACCGCATAAAGGGCTTTAAAAGAAATGCCACGATCGAGGCGTCGGCGGCGTCACATAAAGGGCTTTAAAAGAAATGCCACGGTCGAGCGTCGGCGACACCGCATAAAGGGCTTTAAAGAAATGCCACGGTCGGGCGTCGGCGACACGCATAAAGGGCTTTAAAAGAAATGCCACGGTCGGGCGTCGGCGACGTCACATAAAGGCTTTAAAAGAAATGCCACGGTCGGCGTCGGCGACACCGCATAAAGGGCTTTAAAAAGAAATGCAGCGATCGGGCGTCTGGCGACACCGCATAAAGGGCTTTAAAGGAAATGCCACGGTCGAGGCGTCTGGCGACACCGCATAAAGGGCTTTAAAGAATGTAACAACACTCATAACAAAATTCAGCTCATAATAATAAGCGGGTTAGCACATCACAAGAATATCCCATTAAATCGTACTTAGTACTCATGAACTTTCTCCGGAGTTTACATCATCAACAAACACTTGTCGGGATAAGAATAGTATAGAATTTGATGATGATAAGATGATTCAAAGGAGTTTTGACTCTGCAGAGCTTGTACTAAAATCACCCCGATCAGCGGATTCCGTAGTCACGAAGGACTAGTTCCGTCTCACGGTATTCGAAGAAAACACAGCGATCCGATACACACCCATCATACTTCTCGATGTCGGGAATCACCCGGACATCGTTCAAAAAAACTTTTGAGGCGGGAGATCACAATCTCGAATAGCATGGGATCGAATTTATATCTGGCAGCTCTAAGGGTGCCCCTCTCGGTCCCAACGGAAACACCCATGCCCCCGACGGATGGTGGCTTTAATCGGGGCCATGGAACCATCATCCGGCCTCTCCTTTTGGTGTGTACCGGAAGCGGTTTGCAACTTACTATGCCATATTCCTTGCGGAAAACATGTGGTAATGCACGGGAGTGGCGAAAGGGAATCGAACCGTCTGGGTTGATTCGGAGTAAAAGAGATGTGTGGCGTAAGACCGGCATGCTACAACACTGCCATCTTACCCATACTCATGCCAACACATGGCCATGCACCTCCATACACCACAAGTATGGATCAATGAAATTACATGTCTCCACATGCATGAATAATAACCTCCATCGGTATGCTCACCAACATGCTATGAAACTACTTACATGCAAACATGCCAAACACTCATCATATCAAAATTCTCAACATGCTTGCCTGGTTCGAGAGTAGTCGGAGCCTAGCTCGGTGAAGTTAGCGGCTCCGTCACCTCCTTCGGTATCTACGGTATAACGAGAAAATATCACGCTATCGTGAATACGGAAGGTGCACAAAATTATCTCAAATAATTTTCAAATAAATCTGATAAAAACTAGACAAAATTTCAAAGAGGACAGAAAAGAATCAATCAAAATATGCTTCGATAAAAAGTTATTAGGGTTTTTGTCCGGGGACCCATCGTAATAAACGAAACTTCCGGGGTTTTATTGCAAAAACGACGTTTGATTAGAATCGCCCGGCTCGGAGGAAAGCGTATTACGGCAAAAGCGTTTTGAAAGCGGTTCGTTTAAAGCGAGCAGAGAGGTGACAGGCGGGTCCCACCCGTCGAGTTCAAATTGAAAAGAAGCGTCGGGGCTCGTTGGCGCCAAAAGCATGATGGTGGCCGCGGCGATCCGCAGCGAGTAGGGTGATCGGGAGTACCAGCGTGTTAGAGTGCCATTCGCGTCGGTTGGTGGTGGTGGTGGTGTGGCGAGCACCACGTCGGTGATAGCTCTGCTTTCCGTGGACGGCGATTGAGGCGAGATGAAGCTCACGGAGAGGCTGCAATGATCAAATTGCGAGGGTTAGGGATATGGTAGCTAGAGGAAGTTGGGCGGAGTTAGGGCATCGGAGGCGGCCTCACTGCAGCGAATCATTTGGAGCCAGGCGGAGCAGGCGGCCGGAGTTGGGGAGAGACCTCCTCGAGGTCCTCCTAGTGGCACTGTGAGGTGTAGGTGGAGTGTAGTGGCGTGCGTGCTCGAGAGGACTCGGGGTCTCTTTTATAAGCGACCAGGCGGTTGCCTTGACAGGATAAGTCCGGCGAGGATTCTGGCGGGCGATGGCTGGACGGGGTGTTTAGGAGTTGGGCGTTGTCGTTGTTGCCACAGGAGCTGATTTGGTGCAGTGGCGTCGAGTTTAACTTCTTTGAGGTGGAGTTCGACGGAGCAGGCAGTCTTGAACATGGTCGGCGGCGAGGAAGCGCGCCACATGCTTAAGACCCACGGCAGCGGTGCGGCGGGGTGTCTTTGGCGTGCATGAGGCCCGTGAGCGAGAAGCAATGGCGGCCTTGAGCGGCGTTGCGGGCGAGTCTTTGTTCCGTTAGCGCGCGCAGGTGGCGTTGCCGCCGTGGGACGACCGTGGCCAGGCGAGTGAGTGCTCCGGCGCGGGAAGCGCCAAGCGTGCGTGCAAGGCTGCGGACAAGCGAGCGAGCGACGAGCAACGTGCCAAAACCTGATACCCTTGTATTGGCAGCCGGATGAAAAATGACCTGCTATGGCTGAATTCTGCGGTGTTTGAGCGATTACGCCGGTGTTGACAGAATGATTACGGCTTGTAGGAATTTTCCTTGGGCTGATTTTTGGTGGAGTGGCTCCTCAATGTCGATGGGCTGCCTGATTTTTGGTGGAATTTTTGGAGGAGTGTAGGTATGAATTTCACCAAATTTGGCAAATCTGGTCCAAACTTGCGAGAGAGTGTAGTTTGAAAAATTTGAAAAGAAGATGAGTGGATCAAGATGGTCACTGGGTTGTGAGTACAAAGGACTAGCCGATGAGAGTTGGTTTGAGATCAAAACTCACAAGAAAAGGGACACTTGCTTTGTAAATGGTTCGGGCTCAAAATAATTATCGAGAAAAGATTTGAGAGAAGAATTAATTCAAATAAAATCCAAAACTTGTTTGGATGAGTTGGGATAGTGAACTTAAGTTCTTGGCAAGGAGGAGAGGAGGTTTTGGAGTGGTTTTACCACATGGGTAAAATCTGAGTCATGGATGGTTAAGAAAAGAAAGGTGACCCTAAATCTTTTCTTTGAAATATGAAAGAAGATAAACTCAAAATCCAATTTTGGAAGGAAACAACAGAGGGAATATTTAAAGGATCAAACCTAAGGTTTGAAGAAGAAAGCAGAGATGACAAACTTGCCAAAGAAAGAGAAGTTAAAGAGAATAGCCTTTTACTGAAAAGAAAAATAAAAGGCCTTTCTTAAAGAAAGAAAGAAACCAGCAATGTTTTTGCTAAAAACCAAATAAAATTTTTGGAGTGTCACAGTTTCAGGCTATGGTCCAGCTTTGGGCTTCTTCGCAGGAGTGACAACTTGCTTGTCTTTCCACTTGAGGTTCCCTTTCTTTCCCTTTGCCCTTCTCTTGAAACTAGTGGTCTTGTCAATCATCAACACTTGATGGTCTTTTCTTGATTTCTACCTTCGTCGATTTCAACATCACGAAGAGCTCGGGAATCGTTTTCGTCATCCCTTGCTTACTATAGTTCATCACGAAGTTCTAGTAACTTAGTGATGGTGACTAGAAAATTACATCGATCACTATCTTATCTAGAAGATTAACTCCCACTCGATTCAAGCGATTGAAGTACCCGGACAATCGAGCACATGCTCACTAGTTGAGCGATTCTCCTCCATCTTTTAGCTTTAGAACTTGTTGGAGACTTCATATCTCTCAACTCGGGTATTCTTGGAAATATTAACTTCAACTCTGGAACATCTCATATGGTCCATGGCGTTCAAAACGTCTTTGAAGTCGATTCTATGCCGTTTAAGCATGGTGCACTAAACTATCAAGTAGTCATCCTTTTGAGCTAATAGCGTTCATAACGTCGCATCTGCTCCTGCAATAGGTTTGTCACCTAGCGGTGCATTAAGGACATAATTCTTACATGCGATAATGAGGATAAACCTCGGATCACGGATCCAATCCGCATCATTGCTACTAACATCTTTCAACACAATTTTCTCTAGGAACATATCAAAATTAAACATATGAAAGCAACAACGCAAGCTATTGATCTACAACATAATTTGCAAAATACTACCAGGACTAAGTTCATGATAAATTTAAGTTCAAGTAATCATATTACTTAAGAACTCCCACTTAGACAGACATCTCTCTAGTCATCTAAGTGATCGCGTGATCCAAATCACCTAAACCATAACCGATCATCACGTGAGATGGAGTAGTTTTCAATGGTGAACATCACTATGTTGATCATATATACTATATGATTCACGCTCGACCTTTCGGTCTCTGTGCTCCGAGCCATATCTGCATATGCTAGGCTCGTCAAGTTTAACCTGAGTATTCTGCGTGTGCAAAACTGGCTTGCACCCGTTGTAGATGGACGTAGAGCTTATCACACCCGATCATCACGTGGTGTCTCGGCACGACGAACTTTGGCAGCGGTGCATACTTAGGAGAACACTACTTGATAATTTTAGTGAGAGATCATCTTAAAATGCTACCGTCAATCAAAGCAAGATAAGATGCATAAAGGATAAACATCACATGCAATCAATATAAGTGATATGATATGGCCATCATCATCTTGTGCTTGTGATCTCCATCTCCGAAGCACCGTCGTGATCACCATCGTCATCGGTAGCGACACCTTGATCTCCATCGTAGCATCGTTGTCGTTTCGCCATTTATTGCTTCTCGACTATCGCTACAGCTTAGTGATAAAGTAAAGCAATTACTGAGGTGTTTGCATTTCATACAATAAGCGACAACCATATGGCTCCTGCCGATTGCCGATAACCGGTTACAAAACATGATCATCTCATACAATAAAATATAGCATCACGTCTTGACCATATCACATCACAACATGCTCTGCAAAAACAAGTTAGGCGTCCTCTACTTTGTTGTTGCAAATTTTACGTGGCTGCTACGGGCTTAGCAAGAACCGTTCTTACCTACCCATCAAAACCACAGCGATAGTTTGTCAAATAGACTCGTTTAACCTTCACAAGGACCGGGCGTAGCCGCACTCAGTTCAACTAAAGTGAGAGAGCAGACACCCTTGACCACCTTTAAGCACGAGTGCTCGTAGCAGTGAAACCGGTCTCGCGTAAGCGTCTGGCGTAATGTCGGTCGGGCCGCTTCATCTCACAATACCGCTGAACCAAAGTATGACATCTTTGGTAGGCGGTATGACTTATATCGTCCACAACTCACTTGTGTTCTACCGTGCATATAACATCAACGCATAAAACCTAGGCTCGGATGCCCTT
>JAHHZJ010003394.1:0-31147 GCA_021437245.1 Aegilops speltoides
CCTTGCGAAGGGAGCAGTGGTAAGGATAGTCCACGGGATCCCAAATCGTTATTGCTCTCAAGAGCTCATTTTGTCAACTCGTGGGATTGCGAAGTTGACAAGTATTCATGGGTACCTACACAAAAGAGACACAAACGAAAGAAATTGTGTGTGTGGTAAATGTACACATCATCCATCATGATGTGTATGTGCACGTGTGAGTTAGCACAAGGTAAGCAATGCTCAAAGAAATTTGAGGCATGGTATATGAACATGTCATCCATCATGAAAGAATAGTTGTTATGTATGACACGATGGGGACACAAATTGAGAATGCAAGTATATGACACATCAATATCATGTTTAATCATGGGGAGCATATGGTGCACACAATTATGGGGATCATGCAATGGATGGGATGGATCAAAATCTCCTAACATGTATGAGGAAACTATGGGGGTCTCCTCATGAACAACATTGGAAACATCATATGGAGAAAATGGACAACATCCAAAACAATGCATATCCGAAGCTAGGTGGTCATGGCATGGCATATGAGATAAATGATGCAAAGGGAGCATATCAATATCATCACAAGAAAAACAAATGCCAATAACCATGGGCTTGTCATCTATGCCATATGTGCAAATTGGGTTCATTTTAATGGCATATGCATAGTCACTACGAAGAGATTGCAAATAAGATATATGATGGATCTCGTGCATAGCATATGACAAGTCAAGCGGATTAGCAAACATGACGTGACCTAAAGAATTGTCACAAGAAATCCTATGTAACATGGCATTACAACTAATAGACTCCACAATAGAATCATCATACTCATCATAAATGGGCAAATCATCGCATGGGGAAATCATACTAGCATGAAGCATGGCAATAGGTGGATCAACATCATGCAAGAAATCAATGTCAAGAATGTCCACTAGTGGGACTAGAGCATCACCGTCACCTTTGTTACCTTTGTCATTCCACTCAAGTGGTGTAGGTGAGGTGGGAAAGACCAAATGGTGGTCATCTTCATCTTGATGGAACCATGTGGGGGGTGCATCATAATCCACCATGGCCATCGTCTTGTCCAAAGGGAGGACGAAGTCGTTGAGGATCGGCGTCATCATAAATGGGACCTAGCACCAAACGAGAAGACACAATAGAGGTAGAGGTCAAGTTGTTAGAAATGTAAATGGCCTCACGAGACCTATCAACTATCTCACTCTCTATGTGGTGGTTCACTCACTCCCTCAAAATAGGTGCACTCAAACTCACGTATGGTGGAGTCACTCATCTCACTCAAGTGGTGGGGGTTGTGCCTCTCCTCACATGGGAATTGTGGCAACTCATCATATATGGGGCTAGTGGTGAAGTCACTCTCACTCTCAATATGGTGGCAAAAGTCACTCAAGTCATCATACGTCGCCGTGGTCGAAGGGAGAATCCCATGCTCAACCATCTCGTCGTTGTCACCGTGGATGAAGGCCGAAGATGGCACATCATCACTCTCCTCCGTGACCGAAGGGAAAATCCCATGCTCAATCATCTCGTCACCGTCGCCATGGATGAAGGCCGAAGATGGCACATTGATAGAGGCAAAGGTGTCCCGTCTTTCGATGAGATGATGGATATAGCTTTGGTGGAAGTCGACTTTGACGATCCGACTACGAACATGCGAGGGCGTCGGCGCCTTGTCGCTAAACCAACTCCGAGAGGTTATTGACCACGCGAACACGATCAACCTGACCACGAGGTCTATTTCCTGCGAGCAAGCGAAGAACAAGCAAGAAACTGAGATTGCAATCTGGATATTGCGAATATAAGATGAAAGCTTTATTGATCAAGGTGGGGTTACTGTGGCGCCTTTGTCTAGTCGTTGAACACAAGCGAAATCTGCGAAGTTGCAGCTATGGCGAACTTTTAATCTAAACAAAACCCAAAGTCTAAGCGGCGCCCTAAGGGCTGTATATATGGGGAAAAGGAGAATTTCGTGGCCCTTGAGGATGGGGTCGAAACCAACCCTAACTCTTGTTTCCCCACACATACGGACTCTAAAATAGCCTATACTTAAGTATTTCGAAATTACATGGGCCTGGCCCAATAATAAGGTGACGCAGCACCTAGAATAGCCTATGGACGAATATTATGAAGTGGCATCTTGTATATTTCGTCCAAGGCTTCATGCACTCCTTATGGTGGCTTCAAAGTCCTGAAATCATCAGTTGTAACTCCGTTCTTGATCCCCTTGCGCATGCCATCAACTCCATGCGTGTTCTTGCTCCAATGTTCATCCTTCTCTGATGAGGACATCAATACCATTGTTACACCCACAGCCCCTGCTGCTATACATACTGGACCAATTACTAGAGCTCGCGCACGCCAACTAAATTACCAGGTACTTTCGTTTCTTGGTAATGATTCTAATGTTCATGAGAATATGATGCTGCCTAAATTGGATACATTTGTTTTGCTTACAAATGAAGGGCCTAGCTTGGAGAAGGATGAACATTGGAGCAAGAACACACATGGAGTTGATGGCATGCGCAAGGAGATCAAGAACGGAGTTACAAGTGATGATTTCAGGACTTTGAAGCCACCATAAGGAGTGCATGAAGCCTTGGACGAAATATACAAGATGCCACTTCATAATATTCGTCCATAGGCTATTCTAGGTGCTGCGCCACCTTATTATTGGGCCAGGCCCATGTAATTTCGAAATACATTAGTATAGGCTATTTTAGAGTCCGTATGTGTGGGGAAACAAGAGATAGGGTTAGTTTCGACCCTCCACCAAGGGCCACGAAATTCACCCCTCTTCCTCCATATATACAGCCCTTAGGGCACCGCTTAGACTTGGGTTTTGTTTAGATCAAAAGTTCGCCATAGCTGCAACTTCACAGATTTCGCTTGTGTTCAACGACCAGACAAAGGCGCCACAGAACCCCACCTTGATCAATAAAGCTTTCATCTTAAATTCGCAATATCCAGATTGCAATCTCAGTTTCTTGCTTGTTCTTCGCTTGCTCGCAGGAAATAGACCTCGTGGTCAGGTTGATCGTGTTCGCGTGGTCAATAACCTCTCGGAGTTGGTTTAGCGATTGCTATATGCGCGCCCTCGCATGCTCGTAGTCGGATCGCCAAAGTCGACTTCACTAGCTAAATCCGCCATCTCATCGAAAGACGGGACACCTTTGCCTCTATCAAGTGGCGCCCACCGTGGGATGGCGGATTTTAAAGATGTATTGCAGAATTGTAAAGAAGGAAGAACATGGAACAAGTTTGTCGTTAATGATGGATTTGTGTTCCGTGCTAACAAGCTATGCATTCCAGCTAGCTCTGTTCGTCTTTTGTTGTTGCAGGAGGCGATGGAGGAGGACTAATGGGACACTTTGGCGTGAAGAAGGCGGAGGGCGTACTTGCTACACATTTCTTTTGGCCAAAGATGAGGCGGGATGTTGAGCATTTTATTGCTCGCTGCACTACATGTCAAAAAGCTAAGTCACGACTCAATCCTCATGGTTTATATATGCCTTTGCATGTACCTAGTGTTCCTTGGGAGGATATATCTATGGACTTTGTTTTAGGTTTACCTAGAACAAAGAAGGGGAGGGATAGCATATTTGTTGTCGTGGATAGATTCTCGAAAATGGCACACTTTATACCATGTCATAAAAGCGATGATGCTGTTAATGTTGCTGATTTGTTCTTTCGTGAAATTATTCGCTTGCATGGTGTGCCAAATACTATTGTTTCAGATCGTGATACTAAATTTCTTAGCCACTTTTGGAGATGTTTATGGGCTAAGTTGGGGACTAAACTGCTTTTTAGTACTACTTGTCACCCCCAAACTAATGGACAAATTGAAGTAGTCAATAGAACATTGTCTACTATGCTTAGGGCTGTTCTAAAGAATAATAAGAAAATGTGGGAGGAATGCTTGCCTCATATTGAATTTGCCTATAATCGTTCATTGCATTCTACTACTAAGATGTGCCCTTTTGAAGTTGTGTATGGTTTCCTACCTCATGCACCTATTGATTTGTTGCCTCTTCCATCTTCGGAGAAGGTTAATTTTGATGCTAAAGAACGTGCTGAATTGATTTTAAAAATGCATGACTTAACTAAGGAAAACATTGAGCGTATGAATGCTAAATATAAACTTGCTGGAGATAAGGGTAGAAAACATGTTGTGTTTGCACCTGGAGATCTTGTTTGGTTACATTTGCGTAAGGATAGATTTCTGATTTATGCAAATCAAAGCTAATGCCACGTGCTGCTGGTCCCTTTAAGGTGTTGGAGAAAGTAAATGATAATGCATATAAACTTGAGCTGCCTACAGATTTTGGGGTTAGTCCCACTTTTAACATTGCAGATTTGAAGCCATATTTGGGTGAGGAAGATGAACTTCCATCGAGGACGACTTCATTTCAAGAAGGGGAGGATGATGAGGACATCAATACCATTGTTACACCCACAACCCCTGCTGCTATACATACTGGACCAATTACTAGAGCTCGCGCACGCCAACTAAATTACCAGGTACTTTCGTTTCTTGGTAATGATTCTAATGTTCATGAGAATATGATGCTGCCTAAATTGGATACATTTGTTTTGCTTACAAATGAAGGGCCTAGCTTGGAGAAGGATGGACATTGGAGCAAGAACAAGCATGGAGATGATGGCAGGCGCAAGGGGGACAAGAACGGAGTTACAAGTGATGATTTCAGGACTTTGAAGCCACCATAATGAGTGCATGAAGCCTTGGACGAAATATACAAGATGCCACTTCATAAATTTCGTCCAGAGGCTATTCTAGGTGCTGCGTCACCTTATTATTGGGCCAGGCCCATGTAATTTCGACCTACATAAGTATAGGCTATTTTTAGAGTCCGTATGTGTGAGGAAACAAGAGATAGGGTTAGTTTCGGACCCCTCCACCAAGGGCCACGAAATTCACCCCCTCTTCCTCCATATATACAGCCCTTAGGGCACCGTTTAGACTTTGGGTTTTGTTTAGATTAAAAGTTCGCCATAGCTGCAACTTCGCGTACTTCGTTTGTGTTCAACGACCAGACAAAGGCGTCACAGAACTTGATGCGGAGCATCCTACGGTCATCACCATGTCAAGAGTCCGCTTGGCAAGTGACACGTGCGACCTCTACTTCTCATACATAAAGGTGAATCTTCTCCTTTACACGTGTTCACTTGACCTCTTCGAGGATGGTATACTACTTGACACGCCACCCGTGTGCATGCATAGGTATTGTCGGAACACTACAGACGACGAGGAGGAGTGCAAGCGCCAAGGAACAACTACACCATCCGCAAGAGAAGCATGGAAGAGAAGGAGGAAGAAGCTCCAGCACCGTCGCGGTACTACCGCGCACCCTCGCGGTACTACCGCTCCCTCCAGCGGTACTACCGCGCGCCGGCGGAACTACCGCTCCCTACTACCGCTCCACCTACGGTACTAAAAGTCGTCACGAGCGGTACTACCGCTCAACCCAAGCGGTACTACCGCGGACCCTCGCGGTACTACCGCCCCCTGGCACGGTACTACCGTGCTGCTCGCTGAGAGCGGGCCTAGGGCCCATGTAACCCCCCTCTCACTTACCCCTTCGTGGATGAAGACTATATATACTCCCCCACCTCATTCTAGCTAGGGTTAGCAAATATGATAGCTCATTCTTAGGTGAGCTTTGCTCCTACCTCTACTCTTGAGAGAGAGACTACCACTCCCATGGAGTTCAAGACCTCCATGTGAGAAGATCCTGCGGGATATCATCAAGACCCCTTTGGGAAGATCCATCTAGGATATCATCAAGACCTCCGCTTGGAGATGAACCTTACCTTGTATCTTTCCTTTGTTGTTCATGTACCTAGTGATCTTGTGTGTTTGATTGTCTAGTGGATGTGTGATTTGGACTTGTTCTTGAGTGTTTCCTTGTGATTTCTCTCCGTTCTTCCCGTGTTCATCGTGTTCTCCGTAGGATCCCTCCAAACGTGAAAGATCGACGAATTAGGGTTCCACCCTACATCATTATGGTATCATGAGCCACGTTGATCACGTTTTGGAGCCCCTACCCGTGTTTTCTAGCTTGATTTTGTTGATTTCGTCCTAAATCCGAAAATCCCCACAAAAATAGCCCCAAAATTTTTGTGATTTGTTGGTTTGATGATGTTTTGTTGATTTTGATCCATGGATTTGCTTGGTTTCGAGTGGATCTAGCATCTCCCCAAGTTTCCCACTTTCCATCCACGAAATCTCTCCAATTTTGACCCCGAAATCATCCATTTCCGCCCCAAAATCGCGTCCCGATCAATCTACGAAAATTCCCGACCCGAGCGGTACTACCGCACCTCCGTGCGGTACTACCGTAACCCGCGCGGTACAAAAAAGTCCGGTGCGGTACTACCGCCCCATCAGCGCGGTACTACCGTCCCACGCGCGGTACTAAAAAAATCCCGAGCGGTACTACCGCACGTGACTGTTTCAGCATTCCGAGTTTCACCGTTTTGCCCATAACTAATTCATCCGAACTCCGATTTTGATGTTCTTTAGCTCGTTTTGAAGCTATTGACATCCCCCTTCCCACAAAAATACTACCAACCTCATTTGACACCATCACATTTGATGAATTTTGGCATCTTTGCCTAGGGCTTCCACCACAACATCCGCATAACCACCACCGACTTCCGCAACCTAACCCATTTTGTTCCTTATAGCATTAGTGGTTGTTTGAGTTGCGATTTGAGTCTCCTAAGGTGTTTAGGCTACTTAGGACGGTTGCTTCTTCATCAACCACCACCGCCACCACTTCCACATAACCTTGCCCACCATACACTTCCGACAACCCAACTTAACCCAATAGTTGTTTGAGCTTGTTTGAGTTGTGGCTTGTGTCTACTAAGGTGTTTGGCTACTTAGGGACCGTGTGCTTACAACTCTTACACGTGTATAGCCCATCATCCCACTTCCACATTGCCTAGTGCAACACCACCACCGCTTTCCGCTACCACCATTTGTCATTTGAGATTTTGAGTTTGCGGTTTTCCGTTTCCTAAGGTGTTTCGCTACTTAGGGACGAGTCTCCATCATCTTGGTATCTACACCAAGAACACCGCCACTCATCATCGCAAGGACGGTAACATCGACGACACCATTGTATATTTCCTTGCAATTGCATTGTTAACCCCTAGCCCATTTTGCGTTACTTGCCTATCGAGACTAGCCATTTGAGTATTGCCGGCAACGTTACTTGTGCACATTAGTGGTCCATAACTTCCATTGCATACATACCATATCATATTGGTATCATATCATCCATTGTGCCTCAAGTTTGTTCCCGCATATACACAATTGCTATCTTGGTTTGTGCATTGTACAAAAGTGGCCATAGAAAAAAAAAAAAGAGAAAAAGCTTTTAAGCAAAAAGAGAGCAAAGAGCTCGTGAGCAAGTGCCATAGCATCATACCCCATTGCACATAAGATTGTCAAATCTACATCATATGATATCATGCTTGAGAGAAACACCGGGAACCATACATACATAGATACTTGGGATAGAAGAATATCCATTTTGCATCTTATAGGTTGTGCACAAGTGTCGTATCCGCCTATTGAGCAATCGTGCTAGCGTCTCTCTTGAGTTGTGCAACACGAGCGTTTTGATGGATTCCACATTTTGAGCTCATTCCTTGGTTGCACGACCCCATTTATCTATCCGTGTGTGTGTTTCCGTGTACCTTTCATTGCTATTGGTCTACTTGTTTCGCTTGCGAATTTGTGAATCTTTTTCAACATTATTGACTCTTGCTAACATTTTGCATCAAATTTTTGTGCCACTATCCTCACCGAGCTCTACCATAAGCCTTTACTTGTAGGTGTGAGTGAACAAGTCCGGTACCAATTCCACTATTCTTTCATCTCACATTGAGTGAAACGAGATACATCCTCAACTTTGGGAAAAGGTAACTTGGTATTGTTTATCTCATTTCCTACTCACCTCTACTCGAGTCTTGTGATGGATAGGCAAGGCATTTCATCTTCGGTCTACAACAACAACGACGAGTTCGATGCCATGAACAACAACTACGACGCCAAGATGGACAAGCGCATGGAGGAGATCAAGGCCCTCATCAAGTCCTACAAGCGATCTTCCTCATCTTGAGAAGGCGCTCAAGAGCACATCCTTCCGAGCTACCATCTCCGGCAAGATCGCATCGGCATCGACACCAACACCACCAAGAACGTGAAGGTCAAGAGCTCTACATCAACAACCGCTCAATGACTTCACCATCTCCCTTGGCATCTTCGCCAAGCGACTTCAAGGCATCTTCGCCTACGGACATATGGCATCTTCGCCAACAAGAACCTCAAGACTACACTCAAGAGAAGCTACCCAAGCTCAAGTCCGCGACTTCCACGAGCTACTACGACCTCGACACCGACCACAAGATTCCTTTCTATGGGACTCACGAACCCGAGGAGTACCTCGAGTGGGAGCGTTTGATGGACGACTACCTCAAGCTACATCAAGTTCCTCCGAAGATCAAGTGAAGTGCGCCACAAGAAACTTCCACGACTACGCATTGGCATGGTGGCTTCACACACCTTCGAGTACTACGACATGAGTTGGCCCAAGGCGAAGAAAGCTTTGCGGCGAGAGTTTGTGCCTCCAACCTACACGGAACAACTTCGACGCCAATTGGAGAACACTACCCAGGATCCAAGTCCATCGACAAGTACTTCAAGGAGATGATGATTGCCTTGCGACGAGCGGCGTGGGCGACCCCATTTCGATGAAGTTCCACTTCATGATGGGATTGCACAACGACATCTCCAAGACCATCGTCCTCAAGAACTACAAGTCCATCGACGACTACTACATTGGTGCTCTCAAGGCGGAACAAGAACTCATGAAGGCCAAGGCTTCTCCACCCCAAGCAAACTTCACGGCGTCCAACTACGACAAGCATGAGGCTAGTACCACCAAGATGTCCAAGCCCGACAAGCCCCAAGACGATGCTCCCAAGTGTGACTTCACCGCCATCCCTCTTTGTGGCATTGATGATGCCGAGTCTACTTTGACTATTTTTCAAGACGGTGCGGCGACGAGTACGACTACGGAGACTTTCAAGGATCAAGCTTTGGAGGCGAGCGACAAGGTGGCGAGCAAGGATGATGCTCCCATCTTAGGAGGCGAGAGAGATGATGTGCCATCTTCGGCCTTCATCTACGGCGACGGTGATGAGATGATCGAGCATGGGATTTTCCCTTCGGTCATGGAGGAGAGTGATGATGTGCCATCTTCGCCTTCATCCATGGCGGCAACGACGAGATGGTTGAACATGGGATCTTCCTTCGACCACGCGACGTATGATGACTTGAGTGACTTGTGCCACCATATTGAGAATGAGAGTGACTTCACCACTAGCCCCATATATGATGAGTTGCCACAATTCCCATGTGAGGAGAGCCACAAACCCCACCACTTGAGTGAGATGAGTGACTCCACCATACGTGAGTTTGAGTGCACCTATTTTGAGGGAGTGAGTGAACCACCACATAGAGAGAGTGAGATAGTAGATAGGTCTCGTGAGGCCATTTGCATTTCTAACAACTTGACCTCTACCTCTATTGTGTCTTCTCATTTGGTGCTAGGTCCCATTTATGAAGACGAGCCGATCCTCGGCGACTTCGTCCTCCCTTTGGACAAGATGATGGCCATGGTGGAATATGATGCACCCCCCACATGGTTCCATCAAGATGATGATGATGACCACCATTTGGTCTTTCCCACCTCACATACACCACTTGAGTGGAATGACAAAGGTAACAAAGGTGACGGTGATGCTCTAGTCCCACTAGTGGACTTTCTCGAGATTGATTGCTTGCATGATGTTGATCCACCTAGTACCTTGCTTCATTCTAGTATGATTTCCCCATGTGATGATTTGCCCATTTATGATGAGTACGATGATTCTCATGTGGAGTCTATTAGTTGTGATGCCATGTTACATAGGATTTCTTGTGACAATTCTTTAGGTCACGTCATGTTTGCTAATCCGCTTGACTTGTCATATGCTATGCATGAGATCCATCATATGTCTTATTTGCAATCTCTTCATAGTGACTATGCATATGCCATTAAAATAAACCCAATTTGCACATATGGCATAGATGACAAGCCCATGGTTATTGGCATTTGTTTTTCTTGTGATGATATTGATATGCTACCTTTGCATCATTTATCTCATATGCCATGCCATAACCACCTAGCTTCGGATATGCATTGTTTTGGATGTTATCCATTTTCTACATATGATATTTCCGCTATTGCTCATGAGGAGGCCCCCATAGTTTCCTCGTACATTTTAGGAGATTTTGATCCATCCCATTCATTGCATGATCCCAATACTTGTGTGCACCATTTGCTACCCATGAATAAACATGATTTTGATGTGCCATATACTGTTTGCTCAATTTGTGTCCCCATCGTGTCATACATAATAACTATTCTTTCATGATGGATGACATATTCTTATACCACGCATCAAACTTCTTTGAGCATTGCTTATCTTGTTCTAACTCACACGTGCACATACACATCATGATGGATGATGTGTACATTTACCACGCGCACAATTTCTTTGGTTTGTGTCTCTTTTGTGTAGGTACCCATGAATACTTGTCAACCTCGCAATCCCACGAGTTGACAAAACGAGCTCTTGAGAGCAATGACGATTTGGGATCCAATGGACTATCCTTACCAACGTCCCCTTCGCGCAAGGACTACGCGCAACTCCTCTACTTGGCTCTCACACGGCTATGGGCCATTTACCACTTCTCACATTATGCTCATTTTACCGTGTTCACTTTGCATGCTATGCTTGCTTCTATGCCTTTGCCATGCAATTGTGACCCTTGCTTGCATCTACCCATGTTTCATCATTATGCTCTTTCTATGTGTATTTGCATGCTTGGTAGAGATCCTTGTTGCTATTGCCATGTTTATCATGTGCCCCATGCTATTGTCCTCATATCTTGCTTTCATGATTGTGCTATGACATGTGAATTATTCATGCCCACTATTTGCACCAAGGACATGTTTCCCATGATTCATTCTAGTATATCGCATCTTCGCACTACTAGCATACTTGCCTTGATTGCTATGATTGCTTGCTATGTTGCATCACCCATGTTCCACTACTTGCTTTCTTGGGTTGATGACATATATGCTCATGCCTCTCACATGCGTTGTCTCTTGTGTCATACTTGCTCATCTCATGCGGTTGATGACAACCATCTATATGCTTTGCATATAATTCATATTGCTTCGTGTCATATATGTCCATGTGTTGCATCTCTCATGCTAGATGATTTGCCATGTATTGAGTGCAACAATGATTCTCTTCTTGTTCATGAGATTGCCCCCATAGCATTCTCGCATATATTTGGAGATTTTGACACAATTCTTGTGAAGCATGCTTGTCTTACCTCTTTGCACCATATACCTAGTGCCTTGAATATCGCCATTGTTGCATCATATTATTCATGCACTTGTCCTTCTAATGGTTATGTGCAAGAGAAGAGAACCATCATGATGGATGATGTGTTTATCTACCATGCGCATACGCTCTTTATTTTGTTGTGTGCATGTGTAGGATACTTGGATTTCGTATCGACTTCCACTTCAAGTGAGTTGACCATTCGAGCTCTTGAGAGCGAGCCTCATGGATTCTTCCACAACTCGCTTCTACACCATACTTCCTACCACTTGGCATTGTGAAGAATGCACAAGGACACACTTTCAAGGTGACATCCTTCTTGAGCTTGGATATTGTGGATCATACTTCATGTGTTGCTTGCACCATTTGCACGCATGTTAGAGATATTGCTTTCTACCATGATTGCCACATTTCCATGCTTCATGACATATATACCTTGTGTGTTGCATCCAATTCTTGGACTACTTGCTACTATCATATGGTTGGTTGCACCAATACCATTTCTTCACATATGCCATGTTCCTTTGCTTGTCACATGATTGACTTGATTGCCTCACACATGTTGAACAATTGCTCTTTCCATTGTGTTGAGTGCTACGATATCTTCACTACACCATATGCACATTATGCTTGGATTGTCTTGCACTTTCCACATGTGTTTAGACATTTCACTATCTTTGGTGTTGTGAATGACTCTTATGCCTACCATAGACCGTTCATTGAGCACTTTATGCATGCTTGCTATGAGCTTGAGGTAGATGCTTGTCCTCTTATCACATATATTTGCATCTTGACCTCCCATTTGCTAGCTTGTTCCCATGATATACTTGATTGTGCTCAATTTATATGCTCAAATGCCATGACACACTTCTTTGTCAAACCATATGCTATGCTTGATGACAACACTTGTTGGGTGAATCACCTCTTGAATGCTTGGTTTTGCTTTAGCGACAACCACATTTGTTTTTTCAAGTGCTTGTTATCTTTGCTAGTTTTGAAGGAATTACAAGGCGGTGCGACATTGGAGAGTGCCCTTTTGGAACTACAAGATGACGAATGCTTGGTGATCGTCCACTTCTACACGCGACATCGTCTCTTTCCCATGGTGATTTGGATTTCGATCCGAGGTCGGATCTTTTCAAGGGGAGGGATGATGCGGAGCATCCTACGGTCATCACCATGTCAAGAGTCCGCTTGGCAAGTGACACGTGCGACCTCTACTTCTCATACATAAAGGTGAATCTTCTCCTTTACACGTGTTCACTTGACCTCTTCGAGGATGGTATACTACTTGACACGCCACCCGTGTGCATGCATAGGTATTGTCGGAACACTACAGACGACGAGGAGGAGTGCAAGCGCCAAGGAACAACTACACCATCCGCAAGAGAAGCATGGAAGAGAAGGAGGAAGAAGCTCCAGCACCGTCGCGGTACTACCGCGCACCCTCGCGGTACTACCGCTCCCTCCAGCGGTACTACCGCGCGCCGGCGGAACTACCGCTCCCTACTACCGCTCCACCTACGGTACTAAAAGTCGTCACGAGCGGTACTACCGCTCAACCCAAGCGGTACTACCGCGGACCCTCGCGGTACTACCGCCCTGCACGCAGTACTACCGTGCTGCTGCTCGTGAGCGGGCCTAGGGCCCATGTAACCCCCCTCTCACTTACCCCTTCGTGGATGAAGACTATATATACTCCCCCACCTCATTCTAGCTAGGGTTAGCAAATATGATAGCTCATTCTTAGGTGAGCTTTGCTCCTACCTCTACTCTTGAGAGAGAGAGACTACCACTCCCATGGAGTTCAAGACCTCCATGTGAGAAGATCCTGCGGGATATCATCAAGACCCCTTTTGGGAAGATCCATCTAGGATATCATCAAGACCTCCGCTTGGAGATGAACCTTACCTTGTATCTTTCCCTTTGTTGTTCATGTACCTAGTGATCTTGTGTGTTTGATTGTCTAGTGGATGTGTGATTTGGACTTGTTCTTGAGTGTTTCCCCTTGTGATTTCTCTCCGTTCTTCCCCGTGTTCATCGTGTTCTCCGTAGGATCCCCTCCAAACGTGAAAGATCGACGAATTAGGGTTCCACCCTACATCAGAACTCCACCTTGATCAATAAAGCTTTCATCTTATATTCGCAATACCCAGATTGCAATCTCTGTTTCTTGCTTGTTCTTCGTTTGCTCGCAGGAAACAGACCCTCGTGGTCAGGTTGATCGTGCTCCGGCGTGGTCAATAACCTCTCGGAGTTGGTTTAGCGATTGCTAAGGCGCGACGTCCTCGCACGTTCGTAGTCGGATCGTCAAAGTCGACTTCCACCAAAGCGAAATCCACCATCTCATCGAAAGACGGGACACCTTTGCCTCTATCACGCCCTACATCACTTATTCTCCTTGTTTTCGCCGGATGGCATGCTGTAACTCATGCGCGTGAAAGCCAAGAACAAAAGGGCATTCCTGGCATGTCAATATATATGCTGAAACGATATCTCCACTATAGAGGACAAGCTATTTTTGGGCGGTCAGGAAAAAAGCGCACGAGAAAATGAAGTACTTTCAAGGACTGCCATAGAATGGACAGAGGTTCACTAAAACGGTCATAATTTTGTCATTCGGAGTCTGTGTCGGACCCAAAGTACTCAAACTGCTTGCGGAGCATCCATAAAATACTCCCCGCTTGCGCCAGGAGGCCTGGAGTACCCTCAAATACGGCTTTAAGCAGGACTTTTTGCCCCTGAAGGTGATGCGGAGCATCCTACGGACATCACCATGTCAAGAGCCCATTTGGCAAGTGACACGTACGACATCTACTTCACAAACACTAAGGTGAATCATCTCCTTTACACGTGCTCACTTGACCCCTTCGAGGATGGCATACTACTTGACACTTCTCCCGTGTGCATGCATAGGTATTGTCGGAACTTTACAGACGATGAGGAGGAGTGCAAGCGCCAAGGAACAACTACACCATCCGCGAGGGAAGCGTGGAAGAGAAGATGGAAGAAAGGAAGAAGAAGAACGGAGCAGGACTGGAGTTTCCCGGATCATCCGGACCCCCAGCCGGACGATCCGGACCGAGCCCGGATGATCCGGACGACCTCCCGGACGATCTGGCTAACGCGCCCGAAGACAACAGAACCTGCTCGACGAAGCCGGATCATCCGGACGGTCGCCCGGATCATCCGGACCCCCGACACCCGGATCATCCGGGCCACCATCCGGATCATCCGGACCCCGCCTGCGTGCGTGACTTGGGCCGAAGCCCGTGTACCCCTTCGCCCCTCACTTACCCCTTCGCCCCTTGGGCTATAAATAGACCTCCTCCACCTCCTTTCTAGGGTTAGCAAATATGATAGCTCATTCTTAGGTGAGCTTTGCTCCTACCTCTACTCTTGAGAGAGAGAGACTACCACTCCCATGGAGTTCAAGACCTCCATGTGAGAAGATCCTGCGGGATATCATCAAGACCCCCTTGTGGGAAGATCCATCTAGGATATCATCAAGACCTCCTCTTGGAGATGAACCTTACCTTGTATCTTTCCCTTTGTTTTTCATGTACCCTGTGATCTTGTGTGTTTGATTGTCTAGTGGATGTGTGATTTGGACTTGTTCTTGAGTGTTTCCCCTTGTGATTTCTCCACGTTCTTCCCCGTGTCATCGTGTTCTTCGAGGGATCCCGCTCCAAACGTGAAAGATCGACGCTATAGGGTTCCATCCTACATCATATGGTATCATGAGCCACGTTGATCACGTTTTTGGAGCCCCTACCCCGTGTTTTCTAGCTTGATTTTGTTGTTTTCGTCCTAAATCCGAAAATCCCAACCAAAAATAGCCCCCAAATTTTTTTGTGATTTGTTGGTTTGATGATGTTTTGTTGATTTTGATCCGTGGATTTGCTTGGTTTCAAGTGGATCTAACATTTCCCCAAGTTTCCCCACCTTCCATCCACGAAATCTCGTCAATTTTGACCCCAAAATCCCCAAATTACGCCCGAAAATTCGTCCCCGAGAGGAAATCCCGAGCAGTTTGACCTGCCCGGATCATCCGGACCTTCTCCCGGATCATCCGGACATCTCCCGGATCAGCTGGACGCTCCCCCGGACGTCCGGATACCCCATGCACCCAGAAAACAGAACCGGCGCTGACGAACCCGGATCATCCGGATTCCTCCCGGATCATCCAGACCTAGCCCGGATCATCCGGACCTCCTCCCGGATGTCCGGTTAACCCTGAAACTGACACGGCTGAAATTTTGTTTTGGTCATAACTAATTCATCCGGAGTCCGATTTTGACGTTCTTTAGCTTGTTTTGAAGCTCTTGACATCCCCCTTCCCACAAAAATACCACCAACACCATTTGACTCCATCATATTTTCTGAAATTTGGCAAGTTTGCCTAGGCCCTCCACCATATCATCCGCATTACCACCACCGACTTCTGCAACCTAACCCATTTTGATCCCCATTGCATATGCGGTTGTTTGAGTTGTGATTAGAGTCTCCTAAGGTGTTTAGGCTACTTAGGGATGGTTGCTTCTTCATCAACCACCACCACCACTTCCGCATAACCTTGCCCACCATACATTTCCACCCCAACTTAACCCAATTTTGTTTGAGTTGTGGCTTGTGTCTCTTAAGGTGTTTCGGCTACTTAGGTACGGCAACTTCCACTCCTACTCTTGTATAGCCCATCATCCCACTTCCGCATTGCCTAGGGCAACACCACCACCGCTTTCCGCTACCACCATTTGACATTTGTCATTTGAGCTTTTGAGTTTGCGGTTTTTCCGTTTCCTAAGGTGTTTCGGCTACTTAGGGACGAGTCTCCATCATCTTGGTATCTACACCAAGAACACCGCCGCTCATCATCGCAAAGGACGGTAACCTCGATGACACCTTTGTATATTCCCTTGCAATTGCATTGTTAACCCCTAGCCTATTTTGCGTTACTTGCCTATCGAGACTAGCCATTTGAGTATTGCCGGCAACGTGACTTGTGCACATTAGTGGTCTACACCATCCATTGCATACATACCATATCATCTTGGTATCATATCATCCATTGTGCCTCAAGTTTGTTCCCGCATATACACAATTGCTATCTTGGTTTGTGCATTGTGCAAAAGTGGCCATAGAAAAAAAAAAGAATAAAGCTTTTAAGCAAAAAGAAAGCAAAGAGCTCGTGAGCAAGTGCCATAGCATCATTCCCCATTGCGCATAAGAGCCATACCAAAATCTACATCATATGATATCATGCTTGAGAGAAACACCGGGAACCATACATACATAGCATACTTGGGATAGAAGAATACCCATTTTGCATCTTATAGGTTGTGCACAAGTGTCGTATCCGCCTATTGAGCAATCGTGCTAGCGTCTCTCTAGAGTTGTGCAACACGAGCGTCTTCCGTGGATTCCACATTTTGTGCTCATTCCTTGGTTGCACGACCCCATTTATCTATCCGTGTGTGCGTTTCCGTGTGCCATTCTTTGCTATTGGTCTACTTGTTTCACTTGCGAATTTGTGAATCTCTTTCAACATTATTGACTCTTGCTAACATTTTGCATCAAATTTTTGTGCCACTATCCTCACCGAGCTCTACCATAAGCTTTACTTGATAGGTGTCAGTGAACAAGTCCGGTACCAATTCCACTATTCTTTCATTTCACATCGAGTGAAACGGGATACATCCTCAACTTTGGGAAAAGGTAACTTGGTATTGTTTATCTCATTTCCTACTCACCTCTACTCGAGTCTTGTGATGGATAGGCAAGGCATTTCACTTCCGGTCTACAACAACAACGACGAGTTCGATGCCATGAACAACAACTACGACGCCAAGATGGACAAGCGCATGGAGGAGATCAAGGCCCTCATCAAGTCCTACAAGCGATCTTCCTCATCTTCGAGAAGACGCTCAAGAGCACATCCTTCCGAAATACCACCTCTGGCAAGATCACATCGGCATCGACACCATCACCAACAAGAACGTGAAGGTCAAGAGCTCAACACCAACAACCGCTCAACGACTTCACCATCTCCCTTGGCATCTTCACCAAGCGACTTCAAGGCATCTTCGCCTACGGACATATGGCATCTTCGCCAACAAGAACCTCAAGACTACACTCAAGAGAAGCTACCCAAGCTCAAGTCCGCGACTTCCACGAGCTACTACGACCTCAACACCGACCACAAGATTCCTTTCTATGGGACTCAAGAACCCGAGGAGTACCTCGAGTGGGAGCGTTTGATGGACGACTACCTCAAGCTACATCAAGTTCCTCCCGAAGATCAAGTGAAGTGCGCCACAAGAAACTTCCACGACTACGCATTGGCATGGTGGCTTCACACACCTTCGAGTACTACGACTTGAGTTGGCCCAAGACGAAGAAAGCTTTGCGGCGAGAGTTTGTGCCTCCAACCTACGGAACAACCGACGCCAATTGGAGAACACCACCCAAGGATCCAAGTCCATCGGCAAGTACTTCAAGGAGATGATGATTGCCTTATGACGAGCGGCGTGGGCGACCCCATTTCGATGAAGTTCCACTTCATGATGGGATTGCACAACGACATCTCCAAGACCATCTTCCTCGAGAACTACAAGTCCATCGACGACTACTACATTGGTGCTCTCAAGGCGGAACAAGAACTCATGAAGGCCAAGGCTTCTCCACCCCAAGCAAACTTCGCGGCGACCAAGCTCTACGACAAGCATGAGGCTAGTACCACCATGATGTCCAAGGCCGACAAGCTCCAAGACGATGCTCCCAAGTGTGACTTCACTGTGATCCCTCTTTCTGGCATTGATGATGCCGAGTCTACTTCGACTCTTTTTCAAGGCGGTGCGGCGGCGAGTACGACTCACGGAGACCCTCAAGGACCAAGCTTTGGAGGCGGCGACAAGGTGGCGAGCAAGGATGATGCTTCCATCTTTGGAGGCGAGAGTGATGATCTGCCGTCTTGGCCTTCATCCACGGCGACAGCGAGATGGTTGAGCATGGGACTTTCCTTCGACCACGGGCGACGTATGATGACTTGAGTGACTTGTGCCACCATATTGAGAGTGAGAGTGACTTCACCACTAGCCCCATATATGATGAGTTGCCACAATTTCCATGTGAGGAGAGCCACAACCCCCACCACTTGAGTGAGATGAGTGACTCCACCATACGTGAGTTTGAGTGCACCTATTTTGAGGGAGTGAGTGAACCACCACATAGAGATAGTGAGATAGTTGATAGGTCATGTGAGGCCACTTTCAACACTAACGACTTGACCTCTACCTCTATTGTGTCTCCTCATTTGGTGCTAGGTCCCATTTATGATGACGTGCCGATCCTCGACGACTTCGTCCTCCCTTTGGACAAGACGATGGCCATGGTGGATTATGATGCACCGCCCACATGGTTCCATCAAGATGATGATGATGACCACCATTTGGTCTTTCCCACCTCACCTACACCACTTGAGTGGAATGACAAAGGTAACATAAGTGAAGGTGATGCTCTAGTCCCACTGGTGGACATTCTTGACATTGATTGCTTGCATGATGTTGATCCACCTATTGCCATGCTTCATGCTAGTATGATTTCCCCATGTGATGATTTGTCCATTTATGATGAGTATGATGATTCTATTGTGGAGTCTATTAGTTGTGATGCCATGTTACACAGGATTTCTTGTGATAATTCTTTAGGTCACATCATGTTTGATAATCCGCTTGACTTGTCATATGCTATGCATGAGATCTCCTGTATGTCATATTTGCAATCTCTTTATAGTGACTATGCATATGCCATTAAAATAAAACCAATTTGCACATATGGCATAGATGACAAGCCCATGGTTATTGGCATTTGTTTCTCTTGTAATGATATTGATATGCTCCCTTTGCATCATTTATCTCATATGCCATGCCATGACCACCTAGCTTCGGATATGCATTGTTTTGGATGTTGTCCATTTTCTCCATATGATGTTCCCGATATTGCTCATGAGGAGACCCCCATAGTTTCCTCATACATTTTAGGAGATTTTGACCCATCCCATCCATTGCATGATCCCAATACTTGTGTGCACCATATGCTCCCCATGAATAAACATGCTTTTGATGTGCAATATACTTGTTTGCTCAATTTATGCCCCCATCGTGTCATACATAATAACTATTCTTTCATGATGGATGACATGTTCTTATACCATGCATCAAATTTCTTTGAGCAATGCTTATCTTGTGCTAACTCACACGTGCACATACACATCATGATGGATGATGTGTACATTTACCACACACACAATTTCTTTCGTTTGTGTCTCTTTTGTGTAGGTACCCATGAATACTTGTCAACCTCGCAATCCCACGAGTTGACAAAACGAGCTCTAGAGAGCAATGATGACTTGGGATCCTGTGGACTATCCTTACCACCGTTCCCTTCGCGCAAGGACTACGCGCATCTCTTCTACTTGGCTCTCACACGGCTATGGGCCATTTACCACTTGTCACCTTATGCTCATTTTACCGTGTTCACTTTGCATGCTATGCTTGCTTCTATGCCTTTACCATGCAATTGTGACCCTTGCTTGAATCTACCCATGTTTCATCATTATGCTACTTCTATGTGTATTTGCATGCTTGGTAGAGATCCTTGTTGCCATTGCCATGTTTATCATGTGCCCCATGCTATTGTCCTCATATCTTGCTTTCATGCTTGTGCTATGACATGTGAATTATTCATGCCCACTATTTGCACACATGACATGGTTGCCATGATTCCTCCTCGTATGTTGCATCTTCGCACTACTAGCTTGCTTGACTTGATTGCTATAATTGCTTGCTATGTTGCATCACCCATGTTCCACTATTACTTGCTTTCTTGGGTTGATGACATATATGCTCATGCCTCTCACATGATATATCTTGATGATTGTCTCTTGTGTTATAAGTGCTCATCTCATGCGGTTGATGACAACCATCTATATGCTTTGCACATGATTCATATTGCTTCGTCTCATATATCTCCATGTGTTGCCTCTCTCATGCTAGATTTGCGATGTATTGAGTGCAACAATGATTCTCTTCTTGCTCATGAGATTGCCCCCATAGCACTCTCGCATATATTTGGAGATTTTGACATAATTCTTGTGAAGCATGCTTGTCTTACTTCTTTGCACCATATACCTAGTGCCATGAGTATTGCCATTGTTGCATCATATTATTCATGCACTTGTGCTTCTAATGGTTTTGTGCAAAAGATGAGAACCATCATGATGGATGATGTGTTTATCTACCATGCGCATACGTTCTTTGTTTTGTTTTGTGCATGTGTAGGATACTTGGACTTTGTGTCGACTTCCACTTCACGTGAGTTGACCATTCAAGCTCTTGAGAGCGAGCCTCTTACATTCTACCACGACTCGCTTCTACACCACATTTCCTACCACTTCGGCATTGTGAAGAATGCACAAGGACACGCTTTCAAGGTGACATCCTTCTTGAGCTTGGATATTGTGGATCATACTTCATGTGTTGCTTGCACCATTTGCACGCATGTTCAAGATATTGCTTTCACCCATGATTGCCACATTTCCATGCTTCATCATATATATACCTTGTGTGTTGCATCCAATTCTTGGACGACTTGCTACTATCATATGGTTGGTTGCACCAATATCATTTCTTCACATATGCCATGTCCCTTTGCTTGTCACATGATTCACTTGATTGCCTCACACATTATGAACAATTGCTATTTCTATTGTGTTGAGTGCCACTCCATCTTCACTACACCTTATGCACATTATGCTTGGATTGTCTTGCACTTGACCCATGTGTTTAGACACTTCATTTTATTCGATGTTGTGAATGATTCTTATGCCTACCATAGACCTTTCAGTGAGAAATTTGTGAATGCTTGCTATCACCATGAGGTAGATGCTTATGCTCTTATCACACATATTTGCATCTCTATCTCACATTTACATGCTTGTTTCCATGATGACCTTGATTTTGTTCAATTCATATGCTTACATGCCATGTCACAATCCTTTGTCACACCCTATGCTATGCTTGATGACAACACTTGTTTGGTGAATCACCTCTTGAATGCTTGGTTTTGCACTAACGCTAACCACATTTGTTTTTCCAAGTGTTTGTTCTATTTGCTCCTTTTGAAGGAATCACAAGACGGTGCGACATTGGAGAGTGCCCATTTGGAACTACAAGATGACGAATGCTTGGTGATCGTCCACTTCTACACGATGACATCATCTCTTTCCCATGGTGATTTGGATTTCGATCCGAGGTCGGATCTTTTCCAAGGGGGAGGGGATGATGCGGAGCATCCTATGGTTATCACCATGTCAAGAGTCCGTTTGGCGAGTGACACGTGCGACATCTACTTCACATACACAAAGGTGAATCATCTCCTTTACACGTGCTCACTTGACCCCTTCGAGGATGATATACTACTTGACACTTCTCCCGTGTGCATGCATAGGTATTGTCGGAGCTTCACGGATGTTGAGGAGGAGTGCAAGCGCCAAGGAACAACTACACCATCCACGAGGGAAGCCTGGAAGCCACGACAGAAGAAGACGGAGCTACTGAAGCTACAGCGGCCGGACATCCGGGCCAGAGGCCGGACATCCGGCGCCTGTGCAGCCGCCAAGGAGCTGCACCAGCAGACGGCCAACAGCGTCAGCGGCCGGACATCCGGCGCCAACCCCGGACATCCGGCGCCTCACCAAAGCCCGGACATCCGGCCTTTTCCCCGGAAATCCGGCATCGACGACAGAACGCACCCGAAGTTTTGCACTTCAACCCGGACATCCGGCCCGAGCCCCGGACATCCGGCGCCTCGCGAAGCCCCGGACATCTGGCCCCCAGCCCGGACATCCGGCGCCTGTCTGCGCACAGTGAACGGGCCAAGGGCCCATGTACCCCTCCAACTCGCGCCAACTTGTACTAGCACTATATATACTTCTCCCCCTCCTCTTAGTTAGGATTAGCAAATATGATAGCTCATTCTTAGGTGAGCTTTGCTCCCGCCTCTACTCTTGAGAAAGAGAGACTACCACTCCCATGGAGTTCAAGACCTCCATGTGAGAAGATCCCGCGGGATATCATCAAGACCCCTTGTGAGAAGATCCATCTAGGATATCATCAAGACCTCCTCTTGGAGATGAACCTTACCTTGTATCTTTCCCTTTGTTGTTCATGTACCTTGTGATCTTGTGTGTTTGATTGTCTAGTGGATGTGTGATTTGGACTTGTTCTTTAGTGTTTCCCCTTGTGATTTCTCCCTGTTCCTCCCTGTGTTCATCGTGTTCTTCGAGGGATCCCACTCCAAACGTGAAAGATCGTCGCTATAGGGTTCCACCCTGATGAGGACATCAATACCATTGTTACACCCACAACCCCTGCTGCTATACATACTGGACCAATTACTAGAGCTCACGCACGCCAACAAAATTACCAGGTACTTCCGTTTCTTGGTAATGATTCTAATGTTCATGAGAATATGATGCTGCCTAAATTGGATACATTTGTTTTGCTTACAAATGAAGGGCCTAGCTTGGAGAAGGATGAACATTGGAGCAAGAACAAGCATGGAGATGATGGCAGGCGCAAGGGGGACAAGAACGGAGTTACAGTTGATGATTTCAGGAATTTGAAGCCACCATAATGAGTGCATGAAGCCTTGGACGAAATATACAAGATGCCACTTCATAAATTTCGTCCAGAGGCTATTCTAGGTGCTGCGTCACCTTATTATTGGGCCAGGCCCATGTAATTTCGACCTACATAAGTATAGGCTATTTTTAGAGTCCGTATGTGTGGGGAAACAAGAGATAGGGTTAGTTTGGACCCCTCCACCAAGGGCCACGAAATTCACCCCTCTTCCTCCATATATACAGCCCTTAGGGCACCGTTTAGACTTTGGGTTTTGTTTAGATTAAAAGTTCGCCATAGCTGCAACTTCACAGCGTGCCGTTTGTGTTCAACGACCGGACAAAGGCGCCACAGAACTCCACGTTGATCAATAAAGCTTTCATCTTATATTCGCAATATCCAGATTGCAATCTCAGTTTCTTGCTTGTTCTTCGTTTGCTCGCAGGAAGCAGACCCTCGTGGTCGGTTGATCGTGCTCGGCGTGGTCAATAACCTCTCGGATTTGGTTTAGCGATTGCTAAAGCGCGGCGCCCTCGCACGTTCAGTAGTCGGATCGTCAAAGTCGACTTCCACCAAAGCGAAATCCACCATCTCATCGAAAGACGGGACACCTTTGCCTCTATCAAGTGGTATCAGATTTCCGGGTTGCTCGGTGAGATTTTACGATTTTTCGTAGTTTGGATCGAGTCTGTTCTTCATACCTATAGTCCACGAAAAAGCCAAAAAAAATTAGGGTTAGTTCATCCCATCCGAACCAATCGAGCCTTTGCATAATCTTTTTCGTATTTGCTTTGTTGAATTTGCGGTTGCATCGTCGTGTCAAGTTGCTGGTCTTAGCGTCTAGTCTTTTAGAGTTTGAGTTACATTCACGAGGTTGTCACGCCGCTGCCATATACCACCACCACATATTCACCGCCAATCCGAATCCATATACGCCACCACATATCCGCCGCCATCATGCCCATCCGAGTCCACCTGCAACATATATCCGCCACCAGTCCGAGTTCCACCAGATTCATCTCCGCCACCAGTCCGAGTTCCACCAGATTCATCTCCGCCACCAGTCCGAGTTCCACGAGATTCATCTCCGCCACCAGTCCTAGTCCGAGTCCAGTAATTGTTGCATTGTTCTCGATTTCCAGATCACGCGATACTCTGAGTCGTGACAGAGAAGGACTCTCGAACTTCCGAGCCATCCGCAGAAGAAAAATAGTTCCAGTTTCAAAAAAAAAATAAGTCTGGAAAATTCTGGCTAGGCAGTTTTTAGACCATTTGTAGACTTTTTCGAAAAAAATTTGTTGCGGAGCAAAAAAAAAAGAGGAAAAAAAGTGCAAAAAAAAGTGAAAAAAAAGAAAACAAAATTCAGTGTGTGCTCCTCCCTTGTTTACGTGCAGCGCCGTGATTTTGTTAGTGTTCTAGGCTCGCGTCTCTAGCACGGTCTAGCCTAGGACCAGCACAGTACCGTCGTTGAGCGTTTATTCAACTTTGCATCTCTGAATTGATTATTGCTGACCCTTTTTGCTACCATATTATAAGCCTTCCCAGCTCCACATACATCTACGTCGTGCGTTTGACTCTCCCTGGCAATCGCTCTATCCAAGCTTTTGAGAGTTTTGATTACAACGGTTGCCGATCACCGCTTGCTGCTGGGTAAGAACTGGTAAGAATTTGAGATTTGCTTGACGGATTTGTGACACCCACCACCACCTCTTGTTAGTAGTCTGTAGGATCATATTCTTGTGTGTTTCTATTGATGCTAACCATGGCAGGATCACAAGCCGACGAGACTGATTGGGAGAACCTGACGAACAAACAGCTACATGATAAATTTCAGCAAATGATGAGTGGACAGGTGCAAGATGTGCTAAACAGATTTGACGAGGCCATGGAGAAGATAGATGGCATTGAGAAGACGTTTGAAACAAAGCTTGATAGCAAGTTTGATGAATTGCTCGCGCGTTTTCCACAACCACCGCCGGCTGCACCTATCGCACCTCTGCAGCGACAACAACTACGCCCCTTCCGAATCAGTATGGACGAGCTCAGCGTGTTCCTATTGAGCCAGGACAAAATTCTGGTGCCGCTGCTACTGCTGTTGGTGCTTCTTTGGCTCCTGCTACTGCTGCTGCTGGTACCGAGGAGGATGATTATGTGGGAGATTACGAGGATGAGGTTGATCAACATCAGAACTACGTGCAACCACCAGCACCACAACCACCAGGTCGTCCACATGCAAATAATGGCAATGTTAGGGCTCCCCTCAGGTACGAGATCATGACCATCTCCCTAAACTGAAATTGAATATTCCACCATTTGAGGGTAGATATGTTTCGATATATATCTTACTTGGGAGTTAGAAACTGAACAACGATTTACATGTTTACAATATCCGAGGAGAGGCGTGTTCCTGCTGCTGTTTGTGCTTTCACTAGCTTTGCATGTGTTTGGTGGTCGAACATTGTAGATTATATCCTGTTCCAGCTACTTGGGCTGCTTTGAAAACTGCTATGCGTACTCGTTGGGTTCCACCATATTATCAACGTGAATTACTTCAAAAATTGCAGCGCTTAAGACAAGGAAAAAATTCTGTAGAAGAATATTATCAAGAATTACAAACTGGCTTGATTAGATGTGGTATTGTTGAGGAGAATGAAGCTATGCTTGCACGTTTTCTGGGTGGATTAAATAGAGATATTCAGACCATTCTAGACTATAAGGATTATAATAATATCACTCGTTTATTCCATCTTGCTTGTAAAGCTGAGCGTGAAGTGCAGGATCGATGGACATTGGCGCCGCACTAACTTTTCTGCAGGTCGACCTTCATCATGGACACCACGTGCATCATCTACTTCCACCGCGCCATCACCTCCTTGGTGCCACCTCCAACCGTGATACAAGAAAGCAGGCACAACCACCACTATCTCGCCAAGAGCACACTTGCGGGCCTGCAGAGCTCTTCTTCTACCATGGCGTCAACAGGGCACACAAGTGATATTATTTGTCGTCGTTGTAAGGGAAGAGGACATTTTCTTGAGAGAATGCAAATCTCAGCGTGTGATGATTGCTCACGAGGATGGTGGGTATGAGTCCGCTAGTGACTATGATGAGGAGACTTTGGCTCTTATTACACATGAGGAACACGGTGGAGATGATTCGATCATGAGACACAATACATGGCTGCTGAAGATCTTGACAGGTATGAATGTTTAGTTGCTCAACGTGTTTTGAGTGTGCAGGTTACACAAGCTGAGCAAAATCAGAGGCATAATTTGTTTCCTACAAAGGGAGTTGTGAAGGAGCGTTCTATTCGCGTCATCATAGATGGAGGAGCTGCAACAACTTGGCTAGCATGGAGATGGTGGAGAAGCTATCTCTCACCACAAGACCACATCCACATCCTTACTACATCCAATGGTTCAACAACAGCGGCAAGGTTAAGGTAACACGTCTTGTTAAGTGTGCATTTTAGTATCTCTACATATGCTGATTATGTTGATTGTGATGTGGTACCTATGCAAGCATGTTCCTTATTACTTGGTAGACCATGGCAATTTGATAAAAATTCTGTACACCATGGTAGAAACAATCAGTATACTCTTGTTCATAAGGATAAAAATATTACTTTGGTTCCTATGACTCCTGAATCCATTTTGAAAGATGATATTAATAGAGCTACTAAAGCAAAACAGGAGAAAAATAAGAGTGAAAATCAGATTGTGGCAAAAGAATTTGAGCAACACATGAAGCCTAATAATAAACCATCTACTGTTGCTTCCGAAATTAAATTGAAAAGTGCATGTTTACTTGCCACCAAATCTGATATTGATGAGCTAGATTTTAGCAAATCTATTTGCTATGATTTTGTGTGCAAAGAGGCATTATTTTCATTCGAGGACGTGCCTTCCTCTTTGCCCCTGCTGTCACTAACATTTTGCGGGGAGTTCGCCGGCGTCTTTCCACAAGGCGTGCCACCGGATTACCACCTATTCGAGGGATTGAGCATCAAATTGACTTAATTCCGGTGCATCATTACCCAACGGTGCACCATACCGTACCAATCGAGAGGAGGCGAAGGAGATTATCGTCAAGTACAGGAGCTGCTCGACAAAGGTTATATCTGTGAATCCCTTAGTCCTTGTGCTGTTCCTATTATTCTAGTGCCGAAAAAGGATGGTACGTCATGTATGTGTGTTGATTGTAGAGGCATTAATAATATTACTATTCGTTATCGTCACCCTATTCCTAGGCTAGATGATATGCTTGATGAATTGAGTGGCTCTACAATATTCTCCAAAGTTGATTTGCGTAGTGGATACCATCAAATTCGTATGAAATGGGGAGATGAATGGAAAACAACATTTAAAACTAAGTGTGGATTATATGAGTGGTTAGTCATGCCTTTTGGGTTAACTAATGCACCTAGTACTTTCATGAGATTAATGAACGAAGTTTTACGTGCTTTCATTGGACGATTTGTGGTAGTCTATTTTGATGATATACTGATTTATAGCAAATCTTTGGAAGAACATTTAGAACATTTACGTGCTGTTTTTAATGCTCTACGCGATGCACGTTTGTTTGGTCACCTTGGGAAGTGCACCTTTTGCACCGACCGAGTGTCTTTTCTTGGCTATGTTGTTACTCCACAGGGAATTGAAGTTGATAAAGCCAAGATTGAAGCTATTGAGAGTTGGCCGCAGCCCAAAACGGTCACACAAGTGAGGAGTTTTCTTGGCCTCGCTGGATTCTATAGGCGTTTTGTGAGAGATTTCAGCACCATTGCTGCACCTCTCAATGAGCTTACAAAGAAGGATGTGCCTTTTGTTTGGGGTACCGCGGGAAGAAGCCTTCACGGTGTTGAAAGATAAGTTGACACATGCTCCTTTACTCCAACTTCCTGATATTAATAAGACTTTTGAGCTTGAATGTGATGCTAGTGGAATTGGATTAGGAGGTGTGTTATTACAAGATGGCAAACCTGTTGCATACCTTTCTGAAAAATTGAGTGGGCCTAGTCTGAATTATTCTACTTATGATAAGAATTATATGCTCTTGTTCGGACTTTAGAAGCATGGCAACATTATTTATGGCCCAAAGAATTTGTTATACATTCTGATCATGAATCTTTGAAACATATTAAAAGTCAAGCTAAACTGAATCGTAGACATGCTAAATGGGTTGAATTCATTGAGACTTTCAATTATGTCATTAAACACAAGAAGGGTAAAGAAAATGTTATTGCTGATGCATTGTCTCGTCGCTATACTATGCTTTCACAACTTGACTTTAAAATATTTGGTTTGGAGACCATCAAAGATCAATATGTGCATGATGCTGATTTTAAAGATGTCTTGCAGAATTGTAATGAAGGAAGAACATGGAACAAGTTTGTCGTTAATGATGGATTTGTGTTCCGTGCTAACAAGCTATGCATTCCAGCTAGCTCCGTTCGTCTTTTGTTGTTGCAGGAGGCGCATGGAGGAGGACTAATGGGACACTTTGGCGTGAAGAAGACGGAGGACGTACTTGCTACACATTTCTTTTGGCCAAAGATGAGGCGGGATGTTGAGCGTTTTATTGCTCGCTGCACTACATGTCAAAAAGCTAAGTCACGACTCAATCCTCATGGTTTATATATGCCTTTGCCTGTACCTAGTGTTCCTTGGGAGGATATATCTATGGACTTTGTTTTAGGTTTACCTAGAACAAAGAAGGGAGGATAGCATATTTGTTGTCGTGGATAGATTCTCGAAAATGGCACACTTTATACCATGTCATAAAAGCGATGATGCTGTTAATGTTGCTGATTTGTTCTTTCGTGAAATTATTTGCTTGCATGGTGTGCCAAATACTATTGTTTCAGATCATGATACTAAATTTCTTAGCCACTTTTGGAGATGTTTATGGGCTAAGTTGGGGACTAAACTGCTTTTTAGTACTATTTGTCACCCCCAAACTGATGGACAAACTAAAGTAGTCAATAGAACATTGTCTACTATGCTTAGGGCTGTTCTAAAGAATAATAAGAAAATGTGGGAGGAATGCTTGCCTCATATTGAATTTGCCTATAATCGTTCATTGCATTCTACTACTAAGATGTGCCCTTTTGAAGTTGTGTATGGTTTCCTACCTCATGCACCTATTGATTTGTTGCGTCTTCCATCTTCGGAGAAGGTTAATTTTGATGCTAAAGAACATGCTGAATTGATTTTAAAAATGTATGAGTTAACTAAGGAAAACATTGAGCGTATGAATGCTAAATATAAACTTGCTGGAGATAAGGGTAGAAAACATGTTGTGTTTGCACCTGGAGATCTTGTTTGGTTACATTTGCGTAAGGATAGATTTCCTGATTTGCGCAAATCAAAGCTAATGCCACGTGCTGCTGGTCCCCTTAAGGTGTTGGAGAAAGTAAATGATAATGCATATAAACTTGAGCTGCCTGCAGATTTTGGGGTTAGTCCCACTTTTAACATTGCAGATTTGAAGCCATATTTTGGTGAGGAAGATGAACTTCCGTCGAGGACGACTTCATTTCAAGAAGGGAGGATGATGAGGACATCAATACCATTGTTACACCCACAACCCCTGCTGCTATACATCTTGGACCAATTACTAGAGCTCACAGACGCCAACTAAATTACGGTACTTTCGTTTCTTGGTAATGATTCTAATGTTCATGAGAATATGATGCTGCCTAAATTGGATACATTTGTTTTGCTTACAAATGAAGGGCCTAGCTTGGAGAAGGATGAACATTGGAGCAAGAACAAGCATGGAGATGATGGCAGGCGCAAGGGGGACAAGAACGGAGTTACAAGTGATGATTTCAGGACTTTGAAGCCACCATAATTAGTGCATGAAGCCTTGGACGAAATATACAAGATGCCAGTTCATAAATTTCGTCCAGAGGCTATTCTAGGTGCTGCGTCACCTTATTATTGGGCCAGGCCCATGTAATTTCGACCTACATAAGTATAGGCTATTTTTAGAGTCCGTATGTGTGGGGAAACAAGAGATAGGGTTAGTTTCGGACCCCTCCACCAAGGACCCCGAAATTCACCCCCTCTTCCTCCATATATACAGCCCTTAGGGCACCGTTTAGACTTTGGGTTATGTTTAGATTAAAAGTTCGCCATAGCTGCAACTTCGCGTACTTCGTTCGTGTTCAACGACCAGACAAAGGCGTCACAGAACTCCACCTTGATCAATAAAGCTTTCATCTTATAGTCGCAATATCCATATTGCAATCTCAGTTTCTTGTTTGTTCTTCGTTTTCTCGCAGGAAACAGACCCTCCTGGTCAGGTTGATCGTGCTCCGGCGTGGTCAATAACCTCTCGGAGTTGGTTTAGCGATTGCTAAGGCGCGACGTCCTCGCACGTTCGTAGTCGGATCGTCAAAGTCGACTTCCACCAAAGCGAAATCCACCATCTCATCGAAAGACGGGACACCTTTGCCTCTATCACACCCTACATCACTTATTCTCCTTGTTTTCGCCGGATGGCATGCTGTAACTCATGCACGTGAAAGCCAAGAACAAAAGGGCATTCCTGGCATGTCAATATATATGCTGAAACGATATCTCCACTATAGAGGACAAGCTATTTTTGGGCGGTCAGGCAAAAAGCGCACGAGAAAATGAAGTACTTTCAAGGACTGCCATAGAATGGACAGAGGTTCACTAAACCTGTCATAATTTTGTCATTCGGAGTCTGTGTCGGACCCAAAGTACTCAACCTGCTTGCGGAGCATCCATAAAATACTCCCCGCTTGCGCCAGGAGGCCCGGAGTACCCTCAAATACGGCTTTAAGCAGGACTTTTTGCCCCTGAAGGTGATGTGGAGCATCCTACGGACATCACCATGTCAAGAGCCCATTTGGCAAGTGACACGTACGACATCTACTTCACACACACTAAGGTGAATCATCTCCTTTACACGTGCTCACTTGACCCCTTCGAGGA
>JAHHZJ010003395.1:0-66849 GCA_021437245.1 Aegilops speltoides
GAGAAAGAAGGCAAAGCACGGTCGATAAAAGTATGATCAAGAAGTGATCCTATAGCAACCTGCGTCAAGCATAACTCCAACACGTGTTCACTTCCGGACTCCGCGGAAAGAGACCATCACGGTAACACACGGTTGATGTATTTTAATTAAAGGTCAACTTCAGGTTTTCTACAACGGACATTAACAAATTCCCATCTGCCACATAACGCGGGCACGGCTCTCGAAAGTTTATACCTGCGGGTGTCCCAACAGCCCATGACAAGCTCTCGCGATCATCGAAGAATAGACCTTCACCGAGACACTCCGATCGGGCTCGGAATCCGGTACATCAAGACATTTCGACAATGGTAAAACAAGACCAGCAAAGCCTCCGGTGTGCCGACATCCGATAGTAGCGCGTATCTCGTCTCGAGCCACACCGGATGAGCAGTCCGTACAGACTAAAACCAGACCTCAAGTTTCCTTGAGGTGGCCGCATAAGCGCTCTAGTTTGGACCAACCTTAGACAAGCCTTGGCCGGGGGGCTATAAAAGATGACCCTCGAGAAGCGACTCCCAAGGGAAAAAAGTAGGTGGTGGTGAGGCAAATGGTAAAAGGCAATGTTGGGCCTTCTGGACAAGTTTTATTCAAAGCGAATGTCGGGGTCCCATAAATCACCCGACGCGTAAGGGCGCAAAATCCGGGAACATAACACGGTATGGCGGAAACTAGAGGCGGCAAAGTGGAACAAAACACCGGGCATAAGGCCGAGCCTTCCACCCTTTACCAAATATATAGATGCATTAATAATATAAGAGATATTGTGATATCCCAACAAGTAAACATGTTCCAACAAGGAACAACATCTCCATGTTCAACAAGGAACAATCTTCAATCTTCACTGCAACTAACAACGCTATAAGAGGATGAGCAAGCGGTAACATAGCCAATCAAGCGGTTTGCTAGGAATGGTGTCAAGGTTAGAGGTTTGACATGGCAATTTGGGAGGCTGACAAGCAAAAGGTAGGCATCGTAGCATTGGCATAGCAAAGAAGCGAGCAAACTAGCATAGCAAAGATAGTAGTGATTTGAGGTATGGTCATCTTGCACGAAAGGTTCTCGAGTTAGTCGAAGACTTGATCCTCGTGAGCGTTCTCAACAGGTTCCTCGTTCACGTACTCGTCTCGGCTCTACCCAAAGCAAGAACACAAACAGCGGAACCACAATCAAACAAGGAACAATGCACAAGCAATATGATGCAAAACATGACATGCGATGCGAGATGTGATATGCAATGCATATGTATGCTCGGAAGGAAAATGATGAACCGGGCATCAACTGCAAACCAAGTATGCGCTGGAAAGATGAGATGATTTCGGTTGAAATCGATATAAAGATCACGGAATCGGATGCACGGTTTGCAAATGACAAGCAAAACAAGAATGGCCAAAGCTGTGTTTAACAGCCCGATGCTACTTAGCACGCAACCGAAACTATGCTACAGCACCCCAACATAAAAACAAAGCATATGGCAGCGAACTACAGGAGATGCTTAACAAAAGAGGAACACTGAGCTACGGCTAAATCACATCATAACATGTTCAAACAAGCATGGTGAAAGTGCTCAAAATATCAGGTTCACAGACTTAGTGAAAATACTAACATACCAGGAATTAACATCGGGAAGGCATGTTTAGAGCAAGCAAACAACATGCTACAGGAACTTATAATAGCAAAGCAAGGCATGACATGATTCTACTCAAAGCATATATCAATAGTCCCTTACTGACCATAAGCCAAAAGGACTCTAAGAAATGATGGCACCCATGTAAACATAGCAAGTTTTATTACAGATTTCAGACTTAGTGAAATATCAGGACATGGCAAAAACAGATTCTACATGGCATGTTAAGTGAGCTCGATGCACTCACTACAGAGCAATACATGGCATGGCAAGGCAACCAACAGTAAGAAGGCATGTTTATGAAGCTAAGCATGGCAAGACAAGGTCATAGCATACGGATCAACTACTAGCGACCTCGTGAAAATTGAATCTCATGCAAACAATCTGTCAGGAAACATTTTCAAGCAATTTTAGAGCAAGATATGAACATGTTCCAGCAGGCTATAATTGTAACCAAGGGCATGAATGGATAGAGCATGACATGTATATCAAAACATGTTTATAGAGCATCTCCAGATTATGCATAGAATGATTACTAGAAGCATGTTAACATAGCATCAAATTATAACAGAATCTGCCAGGAAAACAGTAACAGCTACTACCCTACTTTACAAGCTTGATCACTCAGCACACAAGTCACAAAAATACATGGTCAACACCTCTGGAAAGATGGCATGGCCTAGTCCAACATTCATGTAGAGCTCATACTCATAGGATGCACACATAAATCATGGCAAAAATGACAAAAGAGCTCGGTGATAAGATTCGGAACTAACGATCGAAGCCATATTCCAACAGCATTTGGGCATCAAGATGAGCTCAAATGCAAATGATGCAATGGAATGAAATGATTTACTCTTGAGGACGAACAATTTGACATATTATACGGCATAAAGCAGACTCACGGATGCGGAGATGAACACGTATGCAAAATGAAATGCACATGATGACATGATAAAATGCAAATGATGACATAGCAAATGCAACCATAAGCAAATGACATGCGAAGGCGAATAACTGGCGGACATCGGCGCATCGGATCGGGGTGTTACAACACTCCACCACTACGAGAGGATCTCATCCGAGATCTAGGATGTGCCAGGAGGAAAAGAAAGAGGAAGAGGAGAGGTAAAACTAAGTTGCTTCTCGTGAGCGAGAGTGAAACCATGAACCTTGAGGGTTGAGCAATTTAAAAGAAAATTACAACGAGAGATGAGCGAGATTTCAAACAATCGGTAGAAAAGAAGAAAACTTAATGAGGTGAAAAGATATTGAAGAGATGATCAGACACTCGGTTAAATGGGTAAGCAGAAAGAACCGACCTCGCAATTCAAGATGATGATTGAAGAGCACAACATCACAATGCCTCGAAACAAAAGAATAGAAGTTAGATTATTGGAATAGAAGAATGGAGAAGAAAATGCCAACATTTGTCACCATGGAAACAAATGATTGGATTGATATCAACAAGGAGGCGAAAACTTATTTCATAGGAAGGACAAATGAAGAACTTGGGTCATTTATAAGCACCATAAATAGCAACAACCCTTACGGAAGGCTTTAGGTGAAACGACACAAGATAACTCCAATGAAGAAGAGAATGATGGATTTAAAATACCTCATTCTTGACAACAATATGAATCATGAAACATGAAGAAATTGTCAAGAGTGACATAACACCATCTCAAAAGATAAGGTAGAAAGAATTGCACTCGGATTACCATATGAAGCGAAAGCGAGCTCCTTAGGAAAGAATCTCGATGAAAACTTTGAGAGGAATTAAATCCTTGATGAACCACCGTAAATTGAGAACGTCCAGTAGCAAAGCAAAATTCACGGGAAGAATTGCAAAATGAATGAAGAAACTTGAGGGTATTTAGACACAAATGAGCGAATAGATCACGAGCTGATTAGAGAATACTTGAATGATGCACGGTATGATTTGGAGAGCGAGCTCAAAGCTTGAATGAATAATTATGTCATGATGGCCTTGGAGGAAAGAAATGGAAACAACTCAAGAAATGCTCCGGATGGGTGAAAAAATTCTCGGAATCAAAAACAATTATGAGAGGATGGCAACAAGCTAGAACCACGCATCTTGAAGAGAATAGGGCAGATTAAAGAAACTCTTCTTGAGTCTTCAAATGATGAGAATGACAGAGAAACACCACCAAGAATTATTGAGGCACAGGAAGAATCAAAAGTGAAGAGGTTGAGCCTAACTATGAAAAGAATTTGAAAGATCTTGGAGAAAAGCATTTGGTGATGATACTCATTCTTACGTCAAACTTGGAGAAGAATTTAGGATAGCTCAGGGAAAATAGAAGAGTCGGGTAAGATCACGGAAAAGACACTGTGGTTAGGGCCCTCAAAAGAACACCGTTGAAATGATTTAAAGAGATATTGCACGGTTGAATTAAATGACTTGAATGAGATACCAATCTCGAAATATCTTGAGCGGAATTAAGAATGGAAACACAAACCTTGAGATATCTTGAGCACTCCGGAATAACAAATAGCGAGAAGAATAATGATAATGAGGTGCACCGGTATGAGAAGACATTAGAAACGAGGAAAAAAATATGATGAATATCGAAAGCTTGAATAGGATCCACCGAAGAAGAAACAACAATGAAGGATGATGAACTTGAAACTGTTGAGGATCTTCATGGGAAATCGCCGGATAAGAACATTGATTGAAAAGAGTGAAGTGACTTCACATGAATAAATGGATACTTGATTAAGAAATATGTGTCCTTGAAGAAAAAAGGGTGGGAGGCGGAAAACAAAGACAACTTGGGATGAACAAAACAAACACCGTTGAAAACTTAGAATTGATCTTGCGGATGGGAAAATGATGGGATCCACTTGAAGAAGCACACGGTTGGAAAGAATTGACATGACAATCTCAATGATCAAGAAGGATTTGTATTCACATCGAATATGAGAACACCATTTAGGAAGGTATGGAATCAACACTTGACATTGAAGCAACTCGAATACCACAACTCAAAACAAAACAAAGGATGGCTTAGAATAAGCGGAACAAACATATGATAGAATTTAAGTCAGAAGTTTTAGTGGTGGGGCCTACGGGCTCAATCGTACAACACCATCATGTACAAGGAGTGCACATGACATCTGAAGTGTCCCAGTCGGCATAGCCAAGGACTCTTTAAGACAACGAGACCCATTTGTAAAACCAACCGTGAATAGGCGGACCACTAGGCGTCGAACCCCAATTTCATATCATACATCCGTCGGAAAGATATCCTAAGAGCTACTTGAATTCCCACCTATGAAACTCCGAAACTTTACGGTTATGCAATCTGGTGTTGGGGATCTGAGGGAGCAATATATATCTCACTCAAGCTAACAATCCCTACATCCATTGTATCCATCCTTCAACACATAACCAAGAAACCTTGAAATCGTCTACCTCAACCTTGAAAAGCATCCGTTATCGAGTCATGGCAATACTCCGTACTCACCTCGATCTTGGGTTAGCGGGGTTATCTCACCAACAACTGCATAAAAGAGATTTTCGATGTCGGTACTAAACTCGGTATTCAGAACTGCAGCGATAAAATTATGACAACAACACCTCGGAGCTCAACTCCCGGGACACTGCCACAACCCTAAATGTCGGGAGGCAACCAAGACAATGTTGTCATCATAAAACCATCGGAGCGATTCTAAGATACCACGTGATCCTAAAAAAATTTAAGTGAAATTTGAGAGAGAAGAGTCAAAACTCTCGTCGGGATACCTCACGGAAGGTCGAAGGGATGGGAGTAAAAAGAATTCCTAAACTCTCCGATATATATAATCCTAAATGACTCAAAACATTTTCTAGACACAACTCGGCCACTAAAAGCGATCAAGCGTGGGGCTCCTAAGGTCGGGATGGCTCGATACCAACTTATACGCCCTCGATCGGCTATATCTCCCGTGTCGAAGCACGACTTAGAGGCATAACCGCATTGAAAGCAATGTGCTAAGTGAGGTAATCTTCGCACAATCCATGTAATACATAAGGGAAAAGATACATAGTTGGCTTACAATCGCCACTTCACACAATTACATGAATAAAGCATTACATCATCGAGATACAATCAAGGTCCGACTACGGAACCAAAATAAAGAAGAACCCCAAATCGACAAAGGACCTGATCGACCCCAACTGGGCTCCCTCTTGATCAACTAGAGCGAAACAACACAAAATGGCAAGATCTTCATCGAGCTCCTCCTTGAGCTGGAATCGTCACCTTTCATTAACATAGGCACAGCAAACTGGTTTGGAAGTATCACGGTGAGTCACGAGGACTCAGCAATCTCCACCAGCGAGATCAAGACTATTTAAGCTTATGGGTAAGGTAAAGGCATGAGGTGGAGCTGCGACAGCGACTAGCATATCGGAGGCTAACATACTGCAAATGAGGCGAGAAGAAGGCAAAAGCACGGTCGATAAAAGTATGATCAAGAAGTGATCCTATAGCAACCTCGTCAAGCATAACTCCAACACGTGTTCACTTCCGGACTCCGCGGAAAGAGACCATCACGGTAACACACGTTGATGTATTTTAATTAAAATCAACTTCAGGTTTTCTACAACGGACATTAACAAATTCCCATCTGCCACATAACAGCGACACGGCTCTCGAAAGTTTATACCTGCGGGGTGTCCCAACAGCCCATGACAAGCTCTCGCGATCATCGAAGGAATAGACCTTCACCGAGACACTCCGATCGGGCTCGGAATCCGGTACATCAAGACATTTCGACAATGGTAAAACAAGACCAGCAAAGCCTCCGGTGTGCGACATCCGATAGTAGCGCCATATCTCGTCTCGAGCCACGCCGGATGAGCAGTCCGTCAACTAAAACCAGACCTCAAGTTTCCTTGAGGTGGCGCCTAAGCGCTCTAGTTTGGACCAACACTAGACAAGCACTGGCCGGGGGCTATAAAAGATGACCCTCGAGAAGCGACTCCCAAGGAAAAAAGTAGGTGGTGGTGAGGCAAATGGTAAAAGGCAATGTTGGGCCTTCTTTGGACAAGTTTTATTCAAAGCGAACTGTCGGGGTCCCATAAATCACCCGACAGCGTAAGGGGCGCAAAATCGAGGAACATAACACGGTATGGCGGAAACTAGAGCGGCAAGAGTGGAACAAAACACCGGGCATAAGGCCGAGCCTTCCACCCTTTACCAAATATATAGATGCATTAATAATATAAGAGATATTGTGATATCCCAACAAGTAAACATGTTCCAACAAGGAACAACATCTCCATGTTCAACAAGGAACAATCTTCAATCTTCACTGCAACTAACAGCGCTATAAGAAAGTGAGCAAGCGGTAACATAGCCAATCAACGGTTTGCTAGGAATGGTGTCAAAGGTTAGAGGTTTGACATGGCAATTTGGGAGGCTGACAAGCAAAAGGTAGGCATCGTAGCATTGGCATAGCAAAAGAAGCGAGCAAACTAGCATAGCAAAGATAGTAGTGATTTGAGGTATGGTCATCTTGCACGAAAGGTTCTCGAGTTATCGAAGACTTGATCCTCGTAGGCGTTCTCAACAGGTTCCTCGTTCACGTACTCGTCTCGGCTCTACCCAAAGCAAGAACACAAACAGCGGAACCACAATCAAACAAGGAACAATGCACAAGCAATATGATCTGAAAACATGACATGCGATCACGAGATGTGATATGCAATGCATATGTATGCTCGGAAGGAAAATGATGAACCGGGCATCAACAGCAAACCAAGTATGCGCTGGAAAGATGAGATGATTTGGTTGAAATCGATATAAAGATCACGGAATCGGATGCACGGTTTGCAAATGACAAGCAAAACAAGAATGGCAAACTGCGTTTAACAGCCCGATGCTACTTAGCACTAACACGAAACTATGCTACAGCACCCCAACATAAAAACAAAGCATATGGCAGCGAACTACAGGAGATGCTTAACAAAAAGGAACACTGAGCTACGGCTAAATCACATCATAACATGTTCAAACAAGCATGGTGAAAGTGCTCAAAATATCAGGTTCACAGACTTAGTGAAAATACTAACATACCAGGAATTAACATCGGAAGGCATGTTTAGAGCAAGCAAACAACATGCTACAGGAACTTATAATAGCAAAGCAAGGCATGACATGATTCTACTCAAAGCATATATCAATAGTCCCTTACTGACCATAAGCCAAAAAGGACTCTAAGAAATGATGGCACCCATGTAAACATAGCAAGTTTTATTACAGATTTCAGACTTAGTGAAATATCAGGACATGGCAAAAACAGATTCAACATGGCATGTTAAATGAGCTCGATGCACTCACTACAGAGCAATACATGGCATGGCAAGGCAACCAACAGTAAGAAGGCATGTTTATGAAGCTAAGCATGGCAAGAGCAAGGTCATAGCATACGGATCAACTTCTAGCGACCTCGTGAAAATTGAATCTCATGCAAACAATCTGTCAGGAAACATTTTCAAGCAACTTTAGAGCAAGATATGAACATGTTCCAGCAGGCTATAATTGTAACCAAGGGCATGAATGGATAGAGCAAGACATGTATATCAAAACATGTTTATAGAGCATCTCCAGATTATGCATAGAATGATTACTAGAAGCATGTTAACATAGCATCAAATTATAACAGAATCTGCCGGAAAACAACAACAGCAACTACCCTACTTTACAAGCTTGATCACTCAGCACACAAGTCACAAAAATACATAGGTCAACACCTCTGGAAAGATGGCATGGCCTAGTCCAACATTCATGTAGAGCTCATACTCATAGGATGCACACATAAATCATGGCAAAAATGACAAAAGAGCTCGAGCTGATAAGATTCTGGAACTAACGATCTGAAGCCATATTTCAACAGCATTTCGTGCATCAAGATGAGCTCAAATGCAAATGATGCAATGGAATGAAATGATGTACTCTTGAGGCGAACAATTTGACATATTATCTGCGCAAAAGCGACTACGGATGCGGAGATGAACACGTATGCAAAATGAAATGCACATGATGACATGATAAAATGCAAATGATGACATGGCAAATGCAACCATAAACAAATGACATGGCAGCGAATAACTGGCGGACATCTGGCGCCGGATCGGGGTGTTACACCATCGCACGAGTACTTCGTACTATGGATGCGATGGTACCAAAGCGTGTAATTTCGACGACATCATCGTGCGTTCAAGATTCCCTTGTCCGTGCAATTGTTGCGAGAAAAATTGAAGTGCGTTTTCCTCACGGCGATCCTTTATCCTCCATAACCGGGAGGAATCGTGCGATAATGATGTCTTGTTTCAGCGGGCTCTTGCGGTTTGAGATAGATCGCTTATGTTTGGGTGGTGCGGGTGGAATTAATTCTAGAACCTGCCCAACTTGAGGCTCAAGGGCGAAAAAGTTTCAATTTGGAAGCTTGGATTCTTTGGATGTCGATCCACGAATCTGGTCATTGCGACTTGAGGTTGATACTTGATTCGTCCAGTCCCTCAGGATCCGGCATGGAGGGTCGGAGTCCGGACATAAATGGTTTTTAATCTGAGAGGAAGAATCACGCGTTGTTCTTCTACCCATAACGTGATGGGTAACACAGGGAGAGTCAATCTCTCTCGGATCGACTTTAAGCCCAATCTGTTTGTTCTGGAAGAGCTTGTTTACGGAAGAGCTCCATCGAGATCTAGCTGCTCGGTAAATTCGAGTTGACATGAAGATCGCTTTTGATGACGAGAGTCATCACGGAGCAGCGAGCAGTGACCATAAGCTAACCACCTGGCGGATAGTTTGGCCGCGGCCAAAGCTCATTTAGCAATGGTACCGTCTTTAAAGGCGGGAAGAGGCATCCTTCCTGATCGTGGCGGCAGAGGAACTCTCAATGAAAGCACCAATGTCGGTGTCAAAACCGGCGGATCTCGGGCAGGGGGTCCCGAACTGTGCGTCTAGGCGGATGGTAACAGGAGACAAGGGACACGATCTCGATGGAGGTAAAACCCTACTCCTACTTGATTGATATTGATGATATGGGTAGTACAAGAGTGGATCTACCACGAGATCAAGGAGGCTAAATCCTAGAAGCTAGCCTATGGTATGATTGTTTTTCGTCCTATGGACTAAAACCCTCCGGTTTATATAGACAGGAGAGGGCTAGGGTTACAGTGCGGTTACAATGGTAGGAGATCTACATATCCATATCGCCAAGCTTGCCTTCCACACCAAGGAAAGTCCTATCCGACCACGATGCGAAGTCTTCAATCTTGTATCTTCATAGTCTTGGAGTCCGGCCGATGATGATAGTTGCCGTCCGGACGCACCTAGTCGAGACTCCCTCAATAGGCATCCATGACCCGCATCGAGCGTGTCGGTCATCGCGAGTGAATCGAGGATGTAGCCTTGGGCTAGCGGGACTCGAGTGAACCGGGCTGTAGCGGGCTAAGAGGACTCGGTATTCATCGCGTGACATTTCCCGAAGGGACGAGACCGAGAGCGAAGAAGGAAAAAAAAACCCCCCCCCGGCAAGCGTTGGTTTAAAAAAAAACCCCCCCCCTTTCCCTTAGCCTTTTAAAAAGGGTTTATTTGGGCCCCCAAAAAAAAAGGGGGGGCCTTTAACCAATTTTGGAACCCCGGGGGGTTGGGGGGTTTTCCCCCCAAAAAAATTCCAAAACCCAATTTCCCCCCCCCCCCAAAAAAACCCAAATTATTTAATTTTAAAAAACCCCCCCTTTTTTTAAACCCAAATTTTTTAAAAAGGCCCCAAAAAAAAAAAACCCCCCCCCCCAAGAAAAAAAAAAAAAAAAAAAAAAGGGGGGGGGGGGGAAAACTAAAAAATTCCCTTTTTTAAAATTAAAAAAAAAAAAACCGGGGGGGCCCCGGAAACCCAAATGGGAAAATTTTTTCCCCCCAAAAAAAAAACCCCTTTTTGGGTTTCCCCCAAAAACCCGGGGGGGGTAAAAACCCAATCCCAAAAACCGGGTTTCCCCCCCCCTTTTTTTAATTTAAACCCGGGGCAATTTGGGGGGAAGGTTTTTAAAAAAAAGGGGGGCCCCCCGGTTTCCTTTAACCCCCCAAAAACCCCAAAAGGGGCCCCAAAGGGGGCCCCCCCCCGGTTTTTTAAAACCCCCAAAACCGGGGGGGCCCAAAAAACCCCAAAACCCCCCTTTTTTTGGGGGAAAAAAAAAATTAGGGGCCCAAAAACCCCAAACCCCCCGGGTTTTTTAAAAATTTTGGGAAATAAAGGGGGGGGGAGGTTTTTTCCCAAAAGAAAAGGGGGGTTTTAAAACCCCAAAACCCAAGGGCCCCCTTTTGGGTTTTTGGGGAAATTTAAAATTTTTTCCCCGGGCCCCCCAAAAAAAAATTTTAAGGGGAAAAAACAAACCCCATTGGGGGAAAATTTCTTTGGGGGACAAAGGGCAAAAACCACAAAGGGAAAAAAAATTTTTTTTAAAAAAAGGGGAAAGGGGAAATTGAAAAAAAAGGGGTTTGTTTTAAAAAAAAACCCCCCCCAAAGGGTTTTAAAAAAACCCAAAAAGGTTTTAAAAAAAAAAAAAAGGAAAATTTTTGGAAAAGGTTTTAAAATTAAATAAAAGGGGAAAAAATTTTTTCCTTAATTTTTTTTTTAAAAATTTTAAAAAATTTTTTAAAAGGGGTTTTAAATTAATTTTTTTTTTTTAAAAATTTTTTTTGGAAAAGGGAAAAAAAAAAGGTTTTTTTTTTTTTGGGGGGGGAAAAAAGGGGAAAGCTTTGGGGTTAAAAGGGGGGTTTAAAAAAAATTTTTTTTTAAAAAAAAAAAAAAAACGGGGCCCCAGATGGGAGCTCAACCGGAGGACCTCGGATTCCCCAACACTTCATGGGTGCGACACCCGTGGAGATGTACAAGTTGTTCTTCGGACGCGGGTGGCGTGTCGGTTGCCGAGATGCGAGGCCTAAGCGCGATCGCCCGATACTCGGGTAAGTAGCTCGAGTCCGGACATTACTGTTTATGTGCCTTTCTAGAGTTTGCCTCCTGACCCTTTGTTCTTTCTTGGAATGGGTGGCGCGATCAAGGCTGATAAGGTGTCAGCCCCCCTCGAAGACATACTTGGAGCCCGTGCTGGTCGAGAATGTTGGAGGTCGCACCCATAGAAGGGCGAAGGGAAAACAAAGGAGCTAATATTTACGCCCAAAGGCGCTGGAAGGGAATCAGAACCCCTCCCTCCAAGGGGAAGAGGACCGCCTCCGAAGATCCGGAGGCCAAAGCCCTAAGCGTGGGAAGAGATCTTCCCGGAGGTCGGCGTCCGGAAGAATCTGGGCGCACAATCATCAAAGGATCGACCCTCCAGCGAGCCGTGAGTATGAAAAGGAAGTTAATTAGTAAGAAAATACCTTCATTTGTGCTACGTGACGAAATATTTATATTGCAGTTCGGATCTGCGGCCTTCTCGGATAGTTCGTCTTGGAGACCTTCTTTCGGAGATGATGGAAGTGATCGCCTCTGTCTCTGGCCCGTCGAGATAAATGGCGAGCCTGAAATGTCGTCCGGAGGTATCCCGAGTCCGGAGGGCAGAGAGTTCGGCACCCACTTGTATCTGGCAGGAGAAGCTGACATCTGCTTGAGAGGCTTCCATTTGAGAAGATCACCGTGCATTGATCGTATATGGTGGTTGGAAGGATTTAAATCCGCCTAAGCGGATTGCATATTACCGCCATGAGTTTCTTTGGCGGGATTTGAGGTATGCAATAATAGCGCATCCTTTTGTCTTTTAACAGTTTGCACATAAAATATGCCCTGTATAGATAGTAGCCCACAGGACTCGGTAGGCTGTCGGAAGCGACGGCGTGCGCGAATCGAAATCTCAAGTAATGAATACCGCCGTCCCTATGCGGTGGCGGATAGTCGAGGCAGCGGACTAATGATTTTGCGAATTAAATCGGCAACTTGACATGGCGGATCACGGACATCGCACTTGTCAACGGCGACTTGATGAGTCGCAAAGGTAAATAAATTCTCATGATCGCTTTATTTAAGAATTGAAGCCCTCCTCGATAAATTATATACTGTTTATGCAGAGCGGTTGCTGCTCTTTGTGGAGAGCCTTGGGCGAACTTGCTCGAGCTAAGGAGCAAGCCGAAGGAATGTGGCTGCACTCGGCGGCCGAAGAAGTTGAAAGCGAAAGGCTGCGCCTTTGCCCTAAGCGAGGGCGGAGGTGGCAGGTGGCCATGAAGGTGAAGGATCTTGCTGACCGCTATGAGGCTCTTGAAAGGGCGCTTATCGGGCGGGATGACTGAAGAAGGCCACCGCCGAAGCCAAGGATGCCAGCTCTGCAATCACGGGCTATGAAGGAAGGCTGCGCCGGGCAGAGAGATCGTGGCTGGCAAGCCTTTTTACTGCTCGTCGCCGGTTTAAGGATGGAAAGTATGCTCAATTTGGCGGTTGTGGAGTCGGAGGATCCGTATATGGACTTAGTTGCAAGTGCGGCCGATGCCGTTAAGCACTTCGGGCCGGGAGGATCACGAGGCGGAAGAGCTATATTGGTCTCAATTCCACGATCCGGATCGCTCACTTCCATTGACAGACCGGTTGGCGAATGGGCGAGCTAAATAGATTCTCCGGACTTGCCATGGCCCGACGCCGTGGCCCATGTGCGGCGAGAGAGTCAAAGCGGCGAGCTACTTGACTTACTGCAGCAATTCCTTGGGCGGTGCATATAAGGACATGAAGCGGTCGGCCTGCATTGAAAGGCGGATGGCTCTTGCCGTGTGAAGGCGCATTGTCAGGAGATGGATGCCACGCTGTTGCCACCCGGGGTTCGGATGAAAGCGGCTCCTGCCGAGCACTACTTCGGGAAGTTATGCGTGGAGCTTCGTGTAATAAGTCGCGATGCTCGAAAAATATCACGTTCAAATGAGCGTATTAGCTTATAAATCGATGATTATGTTACAACTGCTTTTTATACTTGTCGTCCCAAGTAGTAAAACTTCTCTGTCTTGACGTTTACGTATACCTTTGGATAACGAAAGATTGCAGTCTTGACTTGCCCCACGCACGAAGTGCGGGGTGTTCTAAAAAATAAGCGTTTTCACACTTAATCCGGCGTCTCGGTCTGTTTAAGGAGGTGGTAGCGTAGCGAACTAGGCAATCCGGACTATAATGCTTTATCACTTTCACTTAGCAAGTGGAGCTCGAGGTGGGAGACTCACGATATAGCCCCTGGTGGCACCGCACATCTCGGATTCGGGTGCGTATGTGCTGACGGAAGCGGTATTCGTCAGCGAAATTCTAAACATTCCGATAGTCGATCGAGTGGTTGACGGACTCGTTGTATCATAATGATCAGTTTTGGCTTTCTCTCTTGAGGTGCTTTCGCCCGGCGAACTGGGGCACAATCGCGTAGTTCTCCTGGTGCCGCATTAGCCGATGATCACGGGCGTAGCAGCAAAACACGAGGCGGGCAAACCCAACATTTGACCAAAGACATGATTGAGCTGATGCATATAATGCCTAACTTCGAGGCGCTGAACACTCCCTAAGGTGTTGGTCTTTATAATAATGGGCAGAAGCGATGCCTAAGCCCTAGTGTCGAGTGCGGGCATGGTCTTACGGCAGCGGCCGATGCCAAGCGTCGAGGCTCGCTTTAGCTATAGGAAGAAACCAAGGAGAATAACAACAAGAGAGCGGTAAAAAAAGGTTTGCGCGGGTCTTAATCGAAAAGAATCCTTACAGCGGGTCCCTCTTGCGTCTGCTTTGTGTCTCCGTTGCACCGTTATCTGGGCGGGTATGCACGTTGTTCATCTGTGAAAGAGAGGAGCGTTTAGTTTTAGAACAATTTGTGCGAAAAATATGTAAGAAATATAAATAATTAAAGCAAGGTTTATATGAAACCCGCGATTGTTTGTCTTGTACAGCCCCTGTGAAAGGGTATGCGGCTAGGGCCCTAACCTGCTTGAGGCGGATTAAATGCGAAATGGCGCCCACAGCGGACGGGCATCTTGAGTGTAAGAGGCAGCGTGTGCGGTATGGCGTTGAAGCGGACAAAAGCCTTCGTCCCAAGAGTGCTTGATATTCACTTTTAAATGGGGCGATGTGAAAAATTAATTTTTGCGTCGAAAATTGTTGGCGATCGAACCACGACTTCTAGTAATATAGAGCACATGCACTTGGCGTGAGGCCTGCATCACTCCTTTGAAGGAAGTGCGGCTATGTCGGATTTTGGTTGGGTCTATCCCCATCCTACGGATTGTGTTTGAATATAGCGAGGTTTAAGTCACTGCCTCCGTCCATTAGGCGTTAGTAAATTGTAATCCGTCTATTATGGGATTCAATATCGAAGTCCGTCCGCATTTGAACACTACGGAATAGTCGGTGGTGAAAGTGATTGGTTTGATATCAATCTCTACGGTCTCTTGGGTTGGACATGCGAAGCTCTTTTAGAAAGTGCCGCACTATTTTCCGTGTTATCACATGAAGTGAGTTTCTGCTTTGACCCCTTGTGGGAAAGTCTTTTGTTTTCCGTGCCTGCTGGTGGGGTTTATCTTCTTAAACAGCGCGTCGAGCCCCTTGTGTTCGGCATTTAGTCGGCGGACTGTTTAAAAACAACAATCCCTATGGGTGTGATTTGCGAGGCCTTAAGAAGTCTTGTGGATTTGACATATCCGACCCAAAATCTTGTTTAAGTTGGACAATTCGTCACTTGTCATCCTTAGTATTGGGCATAGCTTTTGAATCCGGCGTTGGCTGCCCGCTCTTTGGGCTTTTCTCTTTATTCGGCTGCTCTTTTTACTGCGCCGTGATTTTCCGTTCCATCTCTTATCTCGGATGTACTTGGGTCGCTGGTCTTTGCATCTTGCTAACCAGCTATCCTCTCGCCTGAAGCGGGTCATGAGGCTTGTTAGTGCGGACATTGTCCTCGGTTTCTCTTGACCGAGGTGCTGGCGAAACCATTCGTCTCGGACATTGTGCTTGAAAGCTGCTAAGGCTTGGCGTCGGACGTCGACTATTTGGTTCTTTTAAGTAGAGAACCTGTTCCAGAATTTCATGACTCCCGGGCTGTTGAGTTATATGACTTAGATCATCGCATCCGGAGGGCGGACATAAGTCCTTGAAAATTTGCTCTATCGTCCTCGAGCTCTTCCCAACTTCCAGTGTTTTACGGGAGGCTTTTGAGCCAATGCGGGCTGGCCCTTTGAGCTTGAGGGTAGGTATTTTATGGCGTGGAGATCGTCTCCTCTGGCCATATGTATATATAGTATATAATCTTCTATCAGAGACTCGAGTGCATTGTTCCATCGTGGCCTCTATGTTTATGGGTTTAAATCTCTTTGGGAATTCATGGTCCAGCGCCTCGTCGAGTGAAACATAGTGGATGGGCGGCGCCCCTGTATTTGTGTGTGCCACTATCATCGGACACTTGACGTGTTGCCTTGCTTCCTGGGGCCTTCTCCTTTGGCCCGTAGATGGATCTGGCTGGACCATCTATCCTTCAAGTTCGTTGGTTGGTTTATGTGCTTTTGTTGTCATAATTGGCCTATCATCGGCCGTCTATCAACAAGCAGCCCCTTTATTTTTGGACGGTGGGGGCTCTATGGCCTCCTCGTCGAATTCTGGTAGCAGCTTGCGCTTCGGGTAGCTCTTTGATTGGTGGCCATTGCCGTACTTATCTGCGGTTTTGAGCACTTTGCTCCATCTCATTACGAGTGTGTCTTAGCTGTTTTGAGCCTCCGTTTTCCTTCTTGAGGCTTTTTGCGATCTTGTGAGTCTTTTAGAAGGTTCTTGCTCTCGGCGGTGTGTCCGGCGTGAGGTCGTCCGGACTATTGTTTCACACTGGCTTGGACTGATTATCGACTTCGTCATGGTGGACGGTTGCTTATCTGCGTGTTAAATGCGTCCATTTGTGAGCCCTGCCGTATGCGGGCTCTTTGGGGCGTTGTTGTCGGCGGGACTTAGGGCGGCGCTGCGCGCGCCGTTTTAATCGTTTATCGGCGAGGTCATCTTCTGCCGTGACCCGTTGGTCCTCGTTATCGCTCTCCTTTGGGGTGTCTACCATATATATGTCATGTGTGAGGTAGTCCTCCGTGCCTTATAGGCTCTGTTTCTTGTTAAATCTCGGCATTGTCGTCTATTCCATCAATGTCTTGAGTTAAAGTCTAGCATGTCGGTTAGATAAATCGGCGGTTGGCTACAAAGTGGGTGGTGGGTGGGTTCTGAATTTCTTCGCCGTCCGTACCCCAACCATCTGGCCATAGTCGGCCAAGACTCTCGATAACGAGAGATGCTTTAGTGAATTCAAGATATCGCGAAAAGCGAGCATTGGAAGATGTCATGGCGGTGAATTCCATAACCAGCGCCCAATCCGGATCGATTGGTAGAAGCGCGGGAGGTTGAAGTCGGCAAGAGTCGGCGCCTCGGAATCCACGAGTTTCGCGGGGACAAGATTGGTGTTCGGCTCCATCGCCGTGGGCGTTGAAGCCCGAGTGGCGTCTATCCACGGCCCTCGATCTGGGCGATCGGCTCGGGCTAATGGCGAAGCGGATCCGTGGTGACCACCAAAGGCCTTGTTCGGTGGCGAGCTAGATCATGCCCGTCGTCCGCAGTCTGTGGCGCTCGGCTGTGGCTCGAGTCCGTCGAAGATCAAGTCTCCGCGGACATCGGCCGTGAAGTTTAAGCTTCAAATCTGACTGACGGCCGGGCGTAGCTTTCGATCTGCTCGGATGCCCAAGTGAATTGGCCCCATGGCGAAAGCCACGAATCTGAAGATCTGTCAGGGGAAAAAGTCTCACCACTGGACAGCGTTGCTGGTTGAAGATACCATCAAGCCTATCGGTGACAACAGAGGAACTCTCAATGAAAGCACCAATGTCGGTGTCAAAACCGGCGGATCTCGGGTAGGGGTCCCGAGCTGTGCGTCTAGGCGGATGGTAACAAGAGGCGAGGACACGATGTTTTTACCGAGTTCGGGCCCTCTCGATGGAGGTAAAACCCTCGTCTGCTTGATTAATATTGATGATATGGGTAGTACAAGAGTGGATCTACCACGAGATCAAGGAGGCTAAACCTAGAAGCTAGCCTATGGTATGATTGTTGTAATGTATGTTGTCCTCTGGACTAAAGCCCTCCGGTTTATATAGACACGGAGGAGGCTAAGGTTACAGTCGGTTACAATGGTAGGAGATCTACATATCCGTATTGCCAAGCTTGCCTTCCGCCATGAGAAAGTCCCATCCGGACACGGGACGGAGTCTTCAATCTTGTATCTTCGTAGTCTTGGAGTCCGGAGGATATTGATAGTCGGCTGTCAGGACACCCCAAGTCACGACTCCCTCGAGAGGCCACTAAGGATAAACAACTAGATAGTCGGATCCCACACATACCAAGCATTTCAATAACATACACACAATATGCTCGATATGTGCAAATACAACATGGCATCACAACATGACTCTACAACTCAAGTGTTTTATTCAATAGGCTCAGGGCGAGATATTACAAACATGGGTCTCATGACCCAACATTGACATACAAGTCAAAGCACAAGTGGAAGCTCAACATGTCGAGTCACAGACATCTACAAATGAAAAAGGCTGAGAAGCCTGACTATCTACTAGATCCTGCCGAGGGCACAAGATCGTAGCTGAGGTAAAGAGCTAAACGTCGAAGTCCACGTGAAACTACAAGTGAGACTGAAGTCTCTCTGCAAAAACATAAAATAGGCAAACGTGAGTACAAAGGTACCCAGCAAGACTTATATCAGAACTAACTACATATGCATCATTTTCAATAAACGGGATGGTGGAGTTTGACTGCAGACAAGCCATCTTTGACTCGGTGGCTATCACGAACTACATTTGCAAGTAACTCTTTTGAGGTGGCGCTGCGAGTCCACATATTCACCATATCAATACACCACTATGGATCCGCTCCGTCTCCCTCTGAGAAACGCCATCCATAGCACTCACGCTTATCTTGCGCATTTTAGAGTATCCACTTTCACTTGTCTATAGGCTATGCAGGCAACCCGAAGTCCTTTACGCGGACACGGCTATTGAATAGATCATATTAACCTGCAGGGGTGTACTTCTTCACCTGCGCTCTCGCCACTTACACGCCATGTACACCTCATGTATCTCGGCAACCTTCAAGCGGAAGCTTTGGCGAGGTCGGCAAGAACGACTAACCACACAAGTCTCTCGTCGGGTTTACCGCCTATTAGGTTCCATCCGCAAGGAGATCCGGCCGGGGTGTCGCTCCACGGCCCCAAGCGATGTGGCGGGGTTCCCAAGCCCACCATCGGGTGCCACTTGGTACACCATGCCCAGCATGCCTAATCATCCCAAGCCCACATGTACCGGGTGCCACTTGGTAGACTACTAACACTACCTACAATCATCGAAACTAGTTGCAACTCTGGGCCGAGAGATCGAGATGATTAATAAGTCGAGAGGGCACTTAAGCATTCCAATGTGTGGTAGTAGCTGTTCATGGATCACAAACACAGAACTCAGTTCACGAGGGCGGTTTCAATGAGACAACCCACCATCTACTCCTCGTGGCCTCTCACGCTACCTTTACCAAAATCGTGTTCACACTTAGCTCACACACAGTAGGACATGTTCACACACCCCAATTCATCCACGATGAATCGGACACGACACAACTCTAAGCAATAACAGGCATGATAAACAAGCATGAATGAGTAGGCACAATGAGGGCTCAAACAACTCCCTCACGATGCTAGTGGGTTTCATCTATTTACTATGGCAATGACAGGTCATGCGGAGAAAGGGGTTCAACTACCACAACATGTAGCAGTTGAATCGTTGTTGTCCTAATGCGAGATAAAAGAAGCGAGGAGGCGAGAGAGTGGGATTATGTCGGAATGAATTAGGGGTTTTGCTTGCGGCACTTTTGAAGATAATATAGTTCTTCATCGGTGTCATCGAACTCATCGTCGGAACCAAGTCTATCGAGAGGGGACAAATACCGGCAACACAGAGAAAACACAATCAATGCAATGCAACAATATGATGCATGAATATGACATGGCAAAATGAGTGTGTTTTGGCTAATGCAACTTAGAACAGATTAAATGAAGTTGGTTTGAACCAAGGGTTCAAATTCAAACTCCATATGTGCTTATTTAAATGCCAATTATGCAAATTGTCATATACAGCAACCTTAGGTTGTTCAAACATGCATGAAAATGAATGCAGATGGATAGATTGGATTTTTTGATCATTTTCATATATAAATTATTTCATTTGGAGTTACGGTTGATTTTATATGATTTTTAGAAGTTAGCACTATTTTACGGAATTTCTGAATAAGAATAAATCGAGAAAAAGGAGTTAGTGCATCGACTGACGTCGGTGTGGCGTCGACAAGTCAACGAACTTGACCGAGTCAAACGACATGCAGGACCGCATGTCCTTGAAACAATGCTAATTCTGATTAGGTTTAACCTAAACCAAAAATTAACGAGGTTGGCCCCTGTCATGGAGCAGAGGTCATTAGGTTAGTGCCTAATGGCGTTTTCACGGAATTAGGCCGCCCGACCATGGCGAGCCTGGCGGAGGTGTTGGAAGCGCCCACAGGGCTCGGTTCGAGGTGTGCTTGGGCTCGTTGGAGACCCTCGCTGGTAGCGTCGAATAGGTGGTGGTGGTCGTGCTGTGCTGGCAGGCAGCGGCCGCCGAGCTTCGTGGCGGCGGGAGCTCGGCTTCTGGTCAGGTTCAGCGCTGCTCACAAATAAGTGTTGAGGTCTGGAGGGCTCTCACGGGTTGCGGCAAACTGTGGTACCGCCCATGACCAAATGGTCACCCGGTTTTGCGGCGGCGACCCGTCTGGCGGCAGTGCTGTTAGCAAGGGGCGGCTACGGCAATCAAGCAGGCGGGATTAGAAATGACACAGGGCTCCTGGCGCGCTCGATTGAAGTATTGGCGGGCTTGGGAAGGCTGCGGGGCAGCCGGGCGGCGATGGCGATTGCTGGATCCAGCGGAAGAAGGCGGCACTCAAGATGAAGCAAGGCTTGCCGACCAGCGCGCTTCGGCGAGATGAGTAGAAGCGGCAGGCGGTTCTTCTGAACACGACGGAGGCAGGCGATGGCCTGGCCGTGGCGAAACAGCGTCGGTGGCGGTGGGCATGCTCGGCCATGGGGAAAAGCGAGAAGAGCAAGGGAGAGAGAGAGACGAGAGGCGTCATGAAGTCGCATGGCATCGCGGAGAATCTGAGGTGATGAGGGAGGCAGCGGCGGGGAGGAGAGGAGGTGGCTTGCAGTGACCACGTGCCTCCGATCCTTCTGGCGGGGAGGATGGCGACTAGGGGAGTAGCGGTGGCGGGCTGGGCGGTCGGGCGGGCAGGTAGGTGGCAGGTAAGTGGCCAGTGGCGTTCTCTCTCTCTTTTTCTAAATTGTTTATGTTTTCTATTTTCTGTAATTGTGTTTGGCTTTAATAAAAATGCAAGGGTATTTCCAAAAATCATGAAACAAATCATGACTACTGTTTGGATATATCCAGCAATAAACATTTTAGTTTATGATTACTTGAGCATTTAAAATATTTAATAGCATGTAAATGCCCAAATGCAAATACTATAAGATTTAATTAAGAGCCCAAATATGTCATGGAAAAATCATAACACCTCTGGTTATTGCTTCTAGCATTTTCAGAAATGATGAACATTTTAAAAGCCATTTGGGTTCCTTTGAAATTATTTTAGTTGAACCTAGTGAATTCCTTTGATGCTAGGGTTTGAAACAATCCCCATTTCAAATTTAAGAGAATTTAAACATGATGCAACACAAGACTAGCTAACCCGAGGCGAGGCGAGAACTAGGGATGTGACAACTCACCCCCACTAAGCAGGAATCTTGTCGAGATTCTAAGCGTGGAGTTAAGATGATGGGGAGGCAACTAACGCATAATCTTCACGATCCAGGTTGCACTTCAAATGAACGTTGATTCAATCACCATCTTTGTCTCGTCGTCTTGCTCTAAGAACTCCAGCCAACATGACAATGAGAGGATAGGGAAAACTCTAAAAGAATCGATCATGTCGGAGATCAAGCAACTCAGGATCAACTCATAGGGTGAGATAGCAACATCTCTCGAGCTGAGACCACGAGCACACATCTAGAGGATGGAGTGGAAAAAATAGCGAGGTTCACTAGGTAGACAACAATTCCACACTTAAGAAGGTGGTGAGCGGTTGTCAGCGTGGCGAGGAGTTGAGTTGCCATGATACCATAACGAGACATCTTAGAGGAGGTGACTCATGGAAAAATCCTTAAGTGGCAAAAAGAATTACCTTTGATTCAGAGATCATTGAAACTCTTTATACCAGCCTAAGGCAATTCTCGAGTGATCATTTGGAGGGGTTCGGTAGAGTGGCATACCCAGTTAGAATGGATGGTGTGGATTACCTTGTTGAAAACAACACAAGGGATGATTTTAGTAAGCTGGAGAAAGCTCAGCAGTGAGAGTGAGTCATTGTTTGAAAAGTTATAGCATAGCCGAGAAGCGAGACAATCCCGGTTAGTGCCGATGATAACACCTAAGCGCTTGTCGTGCTCTCAAAATTGAGCATTTCCATATTCATCAAGGTTTTACCAATATCCGTGTCAAGGGTCACGGCAACATAACGTACTACCATGATGAACAGCGATGGGCGATCACGAGAGGCAAAGAAGATAACCTTCTCAGATTTCACCTTAAGCGGGGCCAAGGAACAAAATCTGGATGATCGATAGAGACATTTAGCACTCCGCTTCTAATGTTCTCCTTGATGTGCTAAGCGTAACCCATTCATAGATATGGTTTGATATCTAGAACATCAAGTAAAAGGTCGGACTTGGGAACACAAAAATCCATAAGGGACAACTCTTGGAATAAGTTCTCACGAGATCCTTTTGGGGAGGTGGCCAACTTTTCAATCAAGATACTACAATAATAGGTCTTCCAGCTGGGTGTATTGGCACGACATCCACTTTGCAGATTCGGAGAGGCCGATACTATAGTTCTTGGGAAATGTTCCAACCATCATAACTGCCTGAGATTCAGATCTGGTTGGTGTCAGGATATTCCAGACTCATCGAGTCTAGAAAGAAAAATGAAAGTTTGCAACACAAATCGACGAGACGACGTTGCGAGATTCTCGGGAAATGGACTACGGTAGTAAGCTCTAGAACATGAGCTGGTTACGCTACAAACATGTGAACACGCTGTCCCGGACAAGCATGACCACATAGTAGTCTTATAATAAGCGCTCCGAGTTCAGGTGGGGAACCATCATTGCGGATACTTGAAGTCCTTGATTAAGCCGGGTTAGCTCTTAAAAGGAACTCCTTCTCCTTGAACAAATCAATCGGTGGCTTGGTGTGCTAGGAACACATGTAGGATGAAGGTTGCAAGTCTCCAAACCACATAATACTTATGCGTATGCATGACTGATTTGGAATGATTCCAAATGAGGCAACATTGACTTTCTCGATCCCAGCTGACAACTTGCACCGATTGCACATGAATTAGAGAAGTCACTTCTTTCGGCCGAACATAGGCTTCATGAGCGGAACATGAAGATAATGCTTACAAAAGTTTCCAACACTAGATTTATGTTCAACATGAATCATGGACAAGATAAAAATGTTGTCAATGGGCTCAACAACAATCCATCTAGACTTCCATAAAGGTGGAATTCCACAATTAGATGAACAAGGTGATAGCATTGGTGGAGACCGGAAGATATAATGGTGTATGCTCGAGGAAAACAGCCACGAGTAAGACAACATTAAGAATATCGTTGGTTCTCACTTGATTTGACGATAGCCCATATGCAAATCAAAGGTTTGGGTAAGACAATAAATCCAACAATTGACCACGAGGATCAATCAATGAAGATATCATCTTTCTTCAAGACACACACACAAGGATATCCCTTTGGAATGAACTAAGTTAAGCAAAGCTTTTACCTTCCAACTCTCCAGTTATTGTCTAGTTCAACCAACTAGCTCAGGGATATCCAACATAGATTATTGAAGAAAGAGTGGTTTATAGGAAAACAATTTGATCACGAGCTCAACATAGCGGTCGGTGACAACTTTGGTGATACTTCGAGGAGATATTAGGAAAATCATGAACCATCGATATGTCACTAAGCTCGAGAACAATCTTGCTTTTCAAGGCAAGATGATGTGATCACATGAGTGATGGATTGACACAATCCCATCTCATTAATCGAGGGTGCACCGGGAAAATGGACTAGGTGCATACGATAATTCTTAGGATGATGATTCAATAACCAACACGCTAGGAATGAGAATATTGTCCATTAACTACCAAGCAGCGAGTTGCTAGGATATGATTTCACACATCACGATTCACTTGTCGGCATTCGGTTACAAGAACGGAATCGAGAATGAGCAATGATGGCAAGAAGTATCAACTGTATCAAGAGTTCATAGGATGGTGTGCGGTTCCCATGACATTCTTGATGTAAAGATGGTAATACTCCAAGGTAGAAACGAGAACAAAATCTGGAATTGCGGTTTGATCTGCGGTACAACTACTTTGACCCAATCCACGGATATGGATGAAGTCTTGGAGTTTGTTTCTCCTAGTCATCACTGGAATAGAATGGCAGCCGGACCACAAGAGTAATAGGCATCGATGAGCGAATGCGCATACTCTTGACTATCAAGCTGATAGATGAAGGCGGAATACAACTAAAGAGGACAATTCAATGGAACATACAATTTTACGAGTTGTGGATGCATGGACTAGCATGTCGAGCAATTCAACATATTTCTTCCGGATAACCCGTGCGAAAAGGTAGGGTGACAGTCACATCTTAGAATCGAGAACTTCGTCAAGAGCACTCTGGTTGTGATCTTTCGGATCGGCGAAGAACTTCTGCCATAAGCAGTTCATGGTATTTGGAAGAACGATATACCACGAACCTCGAGAACTATCGCAAGGTTACTAATAACCTAAAGGAACTATCAAACACTATCAACATGAAGTAAGTAGGGTGGATCTCGGGTTCAAGAACCCAGGAATAGAATGCCTACTAACTAGGTGGCATCACGGGATGCTTTCGAGAATGATGGCCAGAATGATCACTTTGAAACACAAAACATGCAGGTTACTAGGTGATCTGTAAGACACCTAGGGTCATAATACTAGCTCCAACATATATGTAAAGGTAGCAGTACCTCAACTCAGCAATTTAGTGTGGTTAACCTTGGCCTAAAAAGACATCGGAGCGAAAAGAAGGATTTGCAAATAGATCGGACTATTTAGAAACACAGGATGACTCGGACTGACATAATGGCTGTAAATGCTCGAAAAGATTTGAGACATCACTGCAAATGGTGGAATAACCACTCAACATCACCATATCAAGGTTCTGAGACCAGCTATGAACATACAGAAGTAGTAAGAACTGAACAGGGCTTAAGTCCAACAATTCTATAAGTCTACGGATTAGAAACACGTGATCCTAATAGATAGAAGAGATATCCTAGTTCCTTAACCCTTGAGGAAAGATAGGATGACTTCGGATCGAAAGGCCATAAGGTATAGGGAGTAAAAAGAGCCTTACGTTCCATCCCACAATCAATTCCCTTATATAACTAAAAATTTCTAGACTCCACTTGACCGGTTTGGCTTGGTAATCCCTCTGGCAGTCAAGCTCGATACCAAAGCTGTCGGGACCCGACTCAATGCCACATCGATCTAGCATGTAACACCTCATATCACTTTGCAGCCTCACGCATGGTATCCCCACGGTGTCGCCTTACCTTTGCCCTCCTTTTTGGCTGCGTATATGATAGTGTCGCTAGCATCCATATGATAAGGAGCCGGGCTGACATGGCTAATCGTAAACCCAAAGTGGCACAAACTTACGAGGACGAGGCATCCATGACCCAGCATCGAGCGTGTCGGTCATCGGCGAGTGAATCAAGCTGTTGCCTTTGGGCTAGCAGGACTCGATGAACCGGGGCATGGCGGGCTAACAGGACTCCGGTATTCATCGCGTGACATTTCCTCGAAGGATAGACCACGAGAGCGAAGAAGGACACATGCCGGCCAGCCTAAGTTTTCGGAGCGGTAGCAAGCTACCATGGCTCGATGGAAGCACTAGGAGACATTTCGGTAAGAGAGGCTACTAAGGATAGACAACTAGATAGTCGGATCCACACATACCAAGCATTTCAATAACATACACACAATATGCTCGATATGTGCAAATACAACATGGCATCACAACATGACTCTACAACTCAAGTATTTTATTAAATAGGCTCAGGAGGCGAGATATTACAAACATGGGTCTCATGACCCAACATTGAAACATACAAGTTAAAGCACAAGCGGAAGCTCAACATATGCAGTCTGAGACATCTACAAATGAAAAAGTGAGAAGCGACTATCTACTAGATCTGCCGAGGGCACAAGATAGTAGCTGAGGTAACAAGCTAAACATCGAAGTCCACGTGAAACTACTAGTGAGACTAAAGTCTCTCTGCAAAAACATAAAACAGGCAAACGTGAGTACAAAGGTACCCAGCAAGACTTACATCGGAACTAACTACATATGCATCATTTTCAATAAAGGGGATGGTGGAGTTTGGCTGCAACAAGCCAACTTTGACTCTGTGGCTATCTGAACTACATTTGCAAGTAACTCTTTTGAGGTGGCGCACGAGTCCACATATTCACCATATCAATACACCACTATGGATCCGCTCCGTCTCCCTCGAGCATGCCATCCATAGCACTCATGCTTATCTTGCGAATTTTAGAGTATCCACTTTCACTTGTCTATGAGCTGTGCAGCAACCGAAGTCCTTCACAGCGGACATGGCTATTGAATAGATCATATTAACCCTGCGGGGTGTACTTCTTCACCTGCGCTCTCGCCACTTACGCCATGTACACCTCGTGTATCTTAGAAACCTTCAGCGGAAGCCTAATGAGGGAGTTGGCCACGACGACTAACCACACAAGTCTCGTCCGGGTTTATCGCCTATTAGGGTTCCATCCATAAGAGATCCGGCAGGGTGTCTCTCACGGACCCAAATGATGTGAGCAGGGTTCCCAAGCCCACCATCCGGGTGCCACTTGGTACATCGTGCCACTGTGTCTAGTCTATCCCAAGCCCACCTATACCGGGTGCCACTTGGTAGACTGCTAACACTACCTACAAACACCAGAAACTAGTTGCAACTCCTGGACAGAGATCGAGATGATTAATAAGTCGAGAGGGCACTTAAGCATTCAATGTGTGGTAGTAGTTGTTCATGGATCACAAACACAGAACTCAGTTCTGAGGGCGGTTTCAATGAGACAACCCACCATGTACTCCTACATGGCCTCTCACTTCTACCTTTACCGTCGTGTTCACACACTTAGCTCACACACAGTAGGACATGTTCACACCTCCAATTCATCACGATGAATCGGACTGACACAACTCTAAGCAATAGCAGGCATGATAAACAAGCATGAATGAGTAGGCACAACAAAGGCTCAAACAACTCCTACTCATGCTAGTGGGTTTCATCTATTCTTGTGGCAATGACAGGTCATGCGAGAGGAAAGGGTTCAACTACGCGAGCATGTAGCAGTTGAATCGTTGTTGTCCTAATCATGATAAAAGAAGCAGGAGCAAGAGAGTGGGATTGTATCGGAATGAATAAGGGGTTTTGCTTGCACGGCACTTCGAAGATAATATAGTTCTTCATCGGTGTCATCAAACTCATCGTCGGAACCAAGTCTATTGAGAGGGGACAAATACCGGCAACACAAAGAAAACACAATCAATGCAATGCAACAATATGATGCATGAATATGACATGGCAAAATGAGTGTGTTTTGGCTAATGCAACTTAGAACAGATTAAATGAAGTTGGTTTGAACCAAGGGTTCAAATTCAAACTCCATATGTGCTTATTTAAATGCCAATTATGCAAATTGTCATATACAGAAACCTTAGGTTGTTCAAACATGCATGAAAATGGTACATATGGATAGATTGGATTTTTCTGATCATTTTTCATATATAAATTATTTCATTTGGAGTTACGGTTGATTTTATATGATTTTAGAAGTTAGCACTATTTTACGGAATTTCCTGAATAAGAATAAATCCAGAAAAAAGGTTAGTTGCATTAGCTTTGACGTCGGTGTGATGTCGACAAGTCAACAGACTTGACGAGTCAAACGACATGCAGGACCCGCATGTCCTGAAACAATGCTAATTCTTGATTAGGTTTAACCTAAACCAAAAATTCACAGGTGGCCCACTGTCATGGAGCAGTGGTCATTAGGTTAGTGCCTAATGGCGTTTTCGCGGAGTTAGGCTGCCGACCATAGCGAACGGCCTTGGCGGAGGTGTTGACAAGCGCCCACGAGGGCTCGGTTCGAGGTGTGCTTGGGCTCGTTGGAGACCCTCATTGGCGTAGCGTCGAATGGTGGTGGTGGCGTGCTGTGGTAATAACCGCAAGCGCCCTTGAGCTTCGTGGCGGCCGGAGCTCGGGTCTTGATCGGGTTAGTGGCTGTTGCTCTAAGCGAGGGAGCTGAGGTCTTTGGAAGCGGCTCTGGTCGCAACAAGCACAGGTGCACGCCCGTGACCAAAAAGGTCACGGGGTTTCGCCGACAACAAGCCCGTCTTGGCGGCTCTTTGTTAGCAAGGGGGCAGCGACTCTGGCAATCAAGCGGAGGCGGGATTAGAAATGACCAGGGGCTCACAGCGCATCGATTGAAGTATTGGCGGGCTTGGGGAAGGCTGCGAAGCAGCCGGGCGATGGCGGCAATCGCTGGATCCGCGGAAGAAGATGACAGCGTTCACGCGATGAAGCAAGGGCTTCCGACCCAGCGGCTCGGCGAGATGAGTAGAGGCGGCAGGCGGTTCTTCTGAACCGGCGGAGGCGGGGCAATGGCTCAGCCCGCAGGCCAGCAGCATCGGTGGTGGTGGGCATGCTCGGCCATGGGGAAAGCAGAGGAGCGAGGGAGAGAAGACGGCGAGAGAAGCGTCGGGGTCGCGTGGCGTGGCGTCGTCTGAGGCGATGAGGAGGCAGCCGGGAGGCAGGCGAGGGAGGAGGAGGTGGCGGCGGCAGGCGACCCGTGCCTCCGTCCTTGAGGAGGAAGGCGACAAGGGGTAGTGAGTGGCGGGCTGGGCCGGTCGGGCCGGCCAGGTAGGTGGCCAGGTAAGTGGCCCAGGTAAGCGTTCTCTCTCTCTTTTCTAAATTGTTTTTGTTTTCTATTTTCTGTAATTGTGTTTGGCTTTAATAAAAATGCAAGGGCATTTCCAAAAATCATGAAACTAATCATGACTACTGTTTGGAATATATCCAACAGTAAACATTTTAGTTTATGATTTTTTAAGCATTTAAAATATTTGATAGCATTTAAATGCCCAAATGCAAATACTATAAGATTTAATTAAGAGCCCAAATATGTCATGGAAAAATGTGCAACACCTCTGGTTATTGCTTCTAGCATTTTCCAGAAATGATGAACATTTTTAAAAGCCATTTGGGTTCACTGAAATTATTTTAGTTGAACCTAGTGAATTCCTTTGATGCTAGGGTTTGAAACAATCTCCATTTCAAATTTAAGAGATATTTAAACATGATGCAACACATGACTAGCTAACCCGAGCAGGCCAGAACTAGGGATGTGACAAATACCCTTTGAGGGCACCTTAGATGAACCCCACCGTAACGAATTAGAAGCTTTTGTCAACACTATCGCGGTGGGAGAAACCGGAAGGTTTACGATGCAAGGATTACTAGCATACATTATCCTGTTTCACGCTACTTTGCCTTATTTGCTAGTCGTTGCTTGATTGAATGGCGGGAGGCTGTGGGAACCTTAGTATTCCTGATATTATTATTTTGCTCCATGGTTTATACCATGATAACTCTGTTAGTATGGGTGGAATTGTAGCTAGGCGGTTAAGTTTGAACGTACTAAGGGCCCCATCTTTGGAGGCATTTATGCTTCACGCCTAGCTGAACATTTTGAAATACCTATTAGGCATACGGAGAAAGAAGAAACAGCGCTGCCCGTGCTAATTTAGATTATAAGAGTATGATAGTGCATGATTTTTTGTTAAGAGTTGCGATGGGGAGCTCAAATATAAATTATACTTTGATAAACATCACCACAGAGACTATTACTTTGCCTGCTCCTTCTTTGTTTAACTTGATTGCAGAACCTCCCATCGTTCCGGTAATTGGGCTGTTCAAGCCTATCGGAACCTGCACTAGCCGGGCCGGAGCCACAAGATGAGCCTCCACGACTATCTGTTTATTCTTGGGATCGGGAGGAGGCTGCCAGCCAGTGGTACTCGAGTCTTCTTCGTCACTCGACCCCGGCTTCACCTCACGGATATCCATGAGCCATCACAGCAATACACCAACAGGCCAAAAGCCTAAGCTTGGGGGAAATCGTATTCCACAGGCATTACATTTATATTCACACACACACTCATTGGTAGATGTCGATTGCTCATACTCTTTCATTTTATTATCCATGCTAGTTTAAATTTCTTTTTCCTGCTTTCTTCTTGTGTGTTTGATAAACCTTAATAAAACCAAAAAAATTAGTTAGTTTACTTTCCATGCTTGTAGTAGAATTAAAAAGAAAACCCAAAAAAATATTTCCCGTTCTTGATTTTACTTGTTGGGAGCTTTCCCGTGTAAATAGTTTTTATTTCTTTTCATTTCTTTGGGGGTCGAGAAGACCATATTGAAAATTCTTAGTGGCTCTTATATGCATGATTGTTTATTTAACTTAGAGCCCATATTACTTGTCTTCTCTCTTAACTTGAATGCTTGCAGATTCCAGCTTAGTCCAATGCACGTGCACTCTTATTACTATACACACGTTCGATCGTGCAAGTAAATATGATATATGATGATATATGATGGACTTATTGAGAAGAAAAGCTGGTATGAACTCGACCTCTCTTGTTTTTGTAAATATGATGATTCATCGTTCTGATTTAGCTATTATGAAATAAACATATTTGCAATGACATTTAGAGATTATAGTTGCTTGTGCCATGCTTGATTAGCTATGAGTTATAATGGTTTACCTTGCGTGCCAACATGCTACTAGAATGATTATGATGTGGTATGATGGGATGGTATCCTCCTTTAAGCGCATTGAGTGACTCGACTTGGCACATGTTCACGCATGTAGTTGAATCCAATCAACATAGCCTTCATGATATTTATGTTCATGGTGGATTATATCCTACTCATGCTTGTACTCGGTGTGAATTAATTTTAATGCATGTTTCTGTTGTTGTCGGTCTCTCGATTAATTAAGCTTCCGGTCTTACGCTAGCCTTCACGTACTTAGCGGGAATACTGTTTGTGCATCCAAACTCCTTAAACCCCAAAGTTATTCCATATGAGTCCACTATACCTACCTATATGCGGTATTTACCTGCCGTTCCAAGTAAATTTGTATGTGCCAAACTCTAGACCTTCAAATAAACATTCTGTTTTGCATGCTCGAATAGCTCATATGTCAACTAGAGCTTCCCTTATCTTCCGTGTTAGGCGGGTTATTCTCAAGAGGAGTGGACTCCGATCCTCATTCACGAGAAAATGGCTGGTATCCGGGATGCCCAGTCCCATGCTTTCTGCAAACTAAATCAAAATAACTGCAAACAAAACTCCCCTTGGGAATCGCCTATAATCTGTTTAGCATGGAAGATATCATCGTCTTTTAGTTGTTATGTTGACAATGAAAGTATGCCGCTCAAAATATAATTTATCTCTATTTCAAAATCGAGCTCTAGCACCTCTACAAATCCCTGCTTCCCTCTGTGAAGGGCCTATCCATCTACTTTTATCTTTGAGTCATCACCCTTCTTATTAAAAGCACCCATTGAGAAACACTGTCGTTTGCATTCATTATTATTGGTTTATATTGGGTATGACTTGATTGGATCTCTTTACCATGAATTACAATGTTTAGTCAGTCCTTGATCTTAAAAGGTGCTCTGCATTTATGTTTTGCGGTCTCGAGAAAGGCTAGCGAGATACCATTTGTTATATCATGTTATGATTATTTTGAGAAAGTGTTGTCATCGAGTTTTGCTATTATAGCTCGCTAGCTGATTATGGTATTGATATGAGTAATTGTGAGACCTATGTGTCATTGTGAGTATGGTTAGTTCATAATAATTCTTTGAGACTTGAATCTGGCTTTTCATGTTTACAACAATAAGAGCAAGCAGAGTTTGTAAAGTTTTCTTTTTCTCTTTTAGTTTATCAATTGAATTGCTTGAGGACAAACAAGGGTTTAAGCTTGGGGAGTTGATCGTCTCCGTCGTATCTACTTTTCCAAACACTTTTGCCCTTGTTTTGGACTCTAACTTATATGATTTGAATGGAACTAACCGGATGGCGTTGTTTTTTCATGAGAACTGCCATGGTGTTGTTTTTGTGTAGAAAATAAAAATTCTCGGAATGTCACGAAACTCCACGGAACACCTTAGAAAAAATAAAGAAAAATCCTGCAAAAGATGAAGACCGGGGGCCCACCCACTGCTCACGAGGTGAGGCGCGCCCCTACCTCGTGGGCCCCTGGTGGCCCTCCGGCGCCAACTCCAACTCCATATATTGGCTTTGGGAGAGAAAAAATCAGAGAAGAAATCATCGTGTTTCACGATCGGAGCGCCGCCAAGCCCTAATCTCTCTCGGGAGGCTGATCTGGAGTCCGTTCGGGGCTCGAGGAGAGGATTAAATCGCCGCCCGTCATCATCAACCATCCTCCATCACCAATTTCATGATGCTCACCGCCATGCGTGAGTAATTGCATCGTGAAGCTTGCTGGGCGGTGATGGGTTGGATGAGATTTATCATGTAATCGAGTTAGTTTTGTTAGGGTTTGATCCTAGTATCCATTATGTTACGAGATTGATGTTGCTATGACTTTGCTATGCTTAATGCTTGTCACTAGGGCCGAGTGCCATGATTTCAGATCTGAACCTATTACGTTTTCATGAATATATGTGTGTTCTTGATCCTATCTTGCAAGTCTATAGTCACCTACTATGTGTTATGATCCGGCAGCGAAGTGACAATAATCGGGACTACTCGGTGATGACCATAGTTTGAGGAGTTCGTGCATTCACTATATGCTAAAGCTTTGTTCGATTCACTATTAAAGGAGGCCTTAATATCCCTTAGTTTCCAATAGGACCCGCTGCCTTGGGAGGATAGGACAAAAGATGTCATGCAAGTTCTTTTCCATAAGCACGTTATGACTATATATAATACATGCCTACATTACATTGATGAACTCGAGCTAGTTACGTGTCACCCTATGTTATAGCGCTACATGATGAACCACATCCGGCATAATTATCCATCTCTAATTAGATTGCCTCTGAGTTTTCCATATCTGGTTTACACATATTTACTTTTCGTTACTCTTTGTTACAATCTCTACAAAATACCAAAAACATTACTTTTATTGTCTTTACTTTTGTTACCGTTACCACCACTATCATATTACTTTGCTACTAAACACTTTGCTGCAGATACTAAGTTTCCAGGTGTGGTTAAATTGACAACTCAGCTGCTAATACTTGAGAATATTATTTGGCTCCCCTTTGTGTCGAATCAATAAATTTGGGTTGAATACTCTACCCTCGGCTATGCGATCCCCTATACTTGTGGGTTATCACCGATATCTTCCATAATCGAGCGCCCGTGCTCTCCTAGAGTAGCTGTACAAGCCCCTCCATACTTCCTGGAGGGGAGTCAGATGGCCATAAAGCCTTAGCAACACTTTGCATCGCTTGCCGAGCTCGCTCATGCATTTGAGACAGCTCTTGTAGCAGATCGCTCGACGATCCGGAAACCTCCTCTTCGGAATGGCCCGTTAATAGGCCTCTGAGACATAATTCATCAGCTCTTCACTTGCCGAACTGTACAAGAGGTAAGTCTGAACACATATCGAATATACCACCTCGCAGCTTCTTATATTCCTTCACGAGTCAGCTCATTGGGCTCACACATCTTTAAGCTCTTCACCAAGCTTGGTGTTGGCATCTTGGAGTTTTTCTTATCATACGACACTGTGTCGGGATCGTTTACTGCAACCAATTGCCTTTGAGCTCTGAACCTCGCTTTGCGACATCGAAGCTTACATTATAGGACTTGCGCTTGTATTAATAATCCTGGTATATGATTATGTTTTTCTCGATAGAGGAACATTACGGATGCTACCTTCTTGGATTTCTCGGTTTGGCGGTAGCTTTAGTCATTTGGGCCTAACACTTTTCCAGCTCTTGAAACAACAGATTGTTCTTCTCTGTGAGCACTGGTCATACTCTTGATCCTTAATCAGTTGTACCAACTGTTTCAAGTCTCGAGACTCTTGGTATATGAATATCGATTACGCACAAATGTGTACTTACCGCATATCTTTCAAATACTGATGCATGGCTCACGAAAAGCCCATCACGAGCAGCTTCGGATGTATGCATCACCGAGCTGAAGGCATTAACTTCTTCCGAAAAACCGAGGGTGCATGAAGCGGCCCGGTGACTATGATTCATGGTGCTTTCCACTTGAGTTTGTGGCGGATATTTTATCCGAATCCTCGCGTAAGGACAATCCGATGTCACTTCCGCATTAGCCTCTGTCCTCATGGCGAGGGTCCGGAATCCACTAGTAGAGGCTTGACCGGCGGGATCTCCGGACACAGTCCGGCAAATGTTTTTCTAATAAGACACAGCGGGTAGTGTCATACTTTAAGATAGCGACCATGGGACATATTTAAAACCATACCTCTTCAATAAAGGCTCGACCATAGATCTATTGCCTTCCTCTTGGAAGCCTGCCGTCCTTAGCGCCGCCTTCTTGCCATGATCGCCTCCCCTTTAGAGCATAATATAGTGCGGTGGGTAAAGGCGAGAAAAGAATTCGATCAAGGACAAGTCTCCGATTACCTAGCGTCGCGAGAGGAAGGCAGGGGTAGTCGGCAGTAATAGCCATTAGGTGCCGTCATAGCTCGCCTAGTAAACCCCCTTCCCAAGATCCATGAATATATCCGGATCCTCTTCAAATCCGAGTCGAGGGCGACTGGTTTTGGTAAATGTCTGGCGTGATGCGGGGTTGTGGATCTCCTGGTGACTTTCCGCCATTCCTTTTGTAAATAGCGGATTAATATTTATGAAAAGGATTCAAGGAGTTGATGGGGTAGAGTAGGAGGCGGAAACTCACCCAGGTGGGAAGGTTATACATGGAAAATCCATCCACAGGCTTAATATGGATGAACTCCTCCTCCTCCCTTTATATAATCCGAACAGTATTTTTGCCAAAGCAGCGTAAGTGTCCGGACCCTTCCGACTATAGTGGGTGGCGTCATCTTCTCCGTTGAAGTGCCACATGGGGAGCCCTCGGTATTGGGTGGCTGAACCCCTCACATTATGGATATCGCCATAAACTTCGACTATTAACAATCCGGATTGAGCGGCGTCTTTATCTTGCTCATCGGTTGGAGGACTCCATGCTATCTTCTTCCTGGGGCTCCGACACGCCCGGTGGGCGCTTCTTGCTCGTCTTCACTTGCGTTGGTTTTCCTTGAAGAGGAAAGGGTGATGCAACAATAGTAGCATAAGTATTTCCCTCGGTTTTTGAGAACCAAGGTATCAATCCGGTGAGGAGGCTCCTCGAAAGTCCCGCACCTACACAAACAAACAAAGAACTGTGACAAAGCGCAATAAAGGGTTGTCAATCCCTTCACGGCCACTTGAAAGTGAGATCTTATAAAGAAAGTATGATAAGATAAATATATTTTTTGTATTTTATAATATAGATGCAAAAAGTAAAGATGCAAATAAAAGTAGAGTGGAAGAAAATATGATAAGAGATAGACCGGGGGCCATAGGTTTCACTAGTGGCTTCTCTCAAGATAGCATAAGTATTACGGTGGGTGAACAAATTCTTGTCGAGCAATTGATAGAAAAGCGAATAATTATGAGATTATCTAGGCATGATCATGTATATAGGCATCATGTCCGTAGTAAGTAGACCGACTCCTGCTGCATCTACTACTATTACTCCACACATCGGTGACTCACCTTACTGCATCTAGAGTATTAAGTTCATAAGAGCGAGCATACGCATTGAGCAAGATGACATGATGTAGAGGATAAACTCAAGTAATATGATATAAACCCCATCTTGCTATCCTCGATGGCAACAATACAATCGTGCCTTGCAACCCTTGTTGTCCTTTGGTAAGGACACATAAGATTGAACCCAAAGCTAAGCACTTCTCCCATGGCAAGAAAGATCAATCTAGTAGGCCAAACCAAACTGATAATTCGAAGAGACTTGGAAAGATAACTCAATCATACATAAAGAATTCAGAGGAGATTCAAATATTTCTCATAGATAAACTTGATCATAAACCCACAATTCATCGGATCTCGACAAACACACACAAAAAGTGTTTACATCAAATAGATCACAAGAGAGGAGACCATTTTATTAAGATGCAAAAGAGAAAAGCCATCTAGCTAATAACTATGGACCCGTAGGTCTGTGATAAACTACTCACAACTCATCGGAGGGCAAGGATGTTGATGTAAAGCCCTCCATGGTCGATTCCCCCTCGTGGGGAAGCGCCAGTGAAGGCTCCAAGATGGGATCTCGCGGATCTGAGAAAGGTTCTGTGGTGGAAATTGTGTTTCGTTGGCTCCTGGATGTTTTGAGTGCGTGAAGCTTATATAGGAGGAAGAAATGCGTCGGTGGAAGCACGAGGACCCCACGAGATAGAAGCGGCGCCCTATAGAGGCACCCTCCTATCTCGTGGAGTCCTAACAACTTCTTGACTTGCACTCAAGTCCTCTGGATCACGTTCGATCCAAAATCACGCTCCCGAAGGTTTCATTCCGTTTGGACTCTGTTTGATATTCATTTTCTTGAAATCTTGAAATAGGCAAAAAAAAACAGCAATCTGGGCTGGGCCTCCGGTTAGTAGGTTAGTCCCAAAAATGATATAAATGTGTAAAATAAAGCCCACAAACATCCAAAAGGGTAATATAATAGCATGGAACAATAAAAATTATAGATATGTTGGAGCGTATCACTTCTTCAATGGAGTACTTGAATATTCGGGAAGACCCCTACGGTTGGGTCAGGAAGGATACATCTTCAATATAAAACCATTAGGAAGGCCATTCTTGAATGCCTTCTTTAGTGTACGGATAGGTATCCGGTTCGACGATCGCCATATCTCGGCTCCACCCACTTGGAATATTGATCCCTCTTGATTCAGGGGACGAGGCAGAACAGCTTCTTCCATAGCTCAAAATGAGCCTCACGCAACCCGAAATAGCTACATAAAGAGCAACATAACCCGCCATATGCGGGATGGAGGCAGGTGTGAAGTCATGTAGTTGGAGGCCATAGTATTCGAAGCCCTTGAAGGAGCGGATGGATCGAAATCCAACACCTCTAAGCAAATAGGGAACAAAGTACTCGTTCCCCGGATGGGTTGGGAACTTCTCGCTTGTTCCCGTCGTCGAAGGAAGCAGTCCGGCTCGGGCGGCGACTAGATCTGTGGGGGAAGAAATCGCTGGGTTTGCAGCACCAGTTGGCCGTGGGATCACGGACCACTTTTCCCAATCACCTAGATTGGGGCCGTGAGAAGCGGGAGGAAGAGGTGGGAGTGCTAGCCATGTTGGGTGGTTTTGGCGAACAAGCTCTGAGGATTCCTCGTTTGGGGGAGATAGTGTGGATTAGATCTGAAGATCCCGTCTCTTTAATAGGCAATTTTCTTATCACGGTCGGGTGGTAAATGAAAAATGCCCCAACCTCTCGTATTCGCTCGACACGTGGAAGCTGAAACCATGAAGGTATAGAAGCCGAGGAGCGCGTCATTAAATGAAGGGTCGGACACTGCTATTTAAGTCAGGTACTTTGAAGTATTCGGAGAAAGAATCCGCCTTGCAATGCGAAGATGATCGCATGCGGACTCATTGTCATTGAAGCTGGCTCAAAGGGACTCTTGAGGAGTCTGGATTAGGGGTCCTCGGACAGCCGGACAATGTCTTGTGGCGGACTATTGGACTATGAAGACACAAAATAGAAGACTTTGTCCGTGTCTGGATGGGACTCTCCTTTGCGTGGAAGGCAAGTTTAGCGTCACGGGATGTGAAGATTCCGGTCTCTGTAACCGACTTTGTATAACCCTAGCCCCCTCCGGTGTCTATATAAACCGGATGGTTTAGTCAATTAGAACAACAATCGTAATCTCATAGGCTAGACTTCTAGGGTTTATGTCTGATCTCGTGGTAGATCAAATCTTGTAATACTCATATTCATCAAGATCAATCAAGCGGGAAGTAGGGTATTACCTCCATATAGAGGGCCCAAACCAGGTAAACATTGTGTCCCCGCCTCTGTTACCATTAACCTTAGGCGCACAGATTCGGGACCTCCTACCGAGATCCGCCGGTTTGACATCAGCAGTGGGAGAGGCGAGGATGGAGGGCAATTGCATTTTGTACACTAGGCATGTAACTACAAGTGTAGCCCCTTAGTGGAACTAAACATCTTGCAACATAGTGAAACTTAAACTTTTTATATATAGTGCTTGCGCAATTACAAGCGCCACCACGGGCAAAACTAGGGTGCGTGTGGGGCAGGGGCTGGGGCTTAGGCAGCCATGTATGGTGGGTTTATTTTTACTTTTTCTTTTCTACTTTCTATTTTTATTTTTGCATATTGCATTTGTGTTTTCCACTTATTATTTTTGATCTTTGCATTTTTCTACCTTCTATTTTTAATTTTGACCTTTTGTTTTCTACTTTCTTTTCTTAATAGTGAAGTTTGGAATTTTTCTTTTAAATAAGCCACTTGATTTGCACACACGTGGGCACTTTACGATCATGTATTCCAACCATGCCGTCCATCTACAACAACTTTTTTTAGCAAATAGTACCACTAGTTATACGTGCATGCTCGTCATTTCTATGAAACTTTTCCCTCAAATATTGTCATCTGAGTCGCACCCGTTAATCGTTATTGTACCTTATCTTTTCATTTAAAAATATAATTTGTTTTCCCTCGGATCACCTAAAACAAGTGATATACACTAAGAAGGAGGTAGATGGTCCCAAACTAGGTATATGCGACATAACTCTTGCTCCATATATAATCTTTTTGGTTGATTAGGGAGTCAATTTCAGTTTTCTACTACTCTCTTCGCCTTTTTAGCAGTTTTTACCACATGCGTCATGATGCTCATTTTTAGTTCAAATAGGGATGTTCCTTAATTTATTTTCCTTTTTTTACGTCAAGTTTATATGCTCAAAGTATTACAAATACACATCTTTTTTATGCTTTTTGTTTCATGTAGACACACTCACGCCGAGATGGGGCGAAGCGATATATTTGAAAGGCCAGCCAACCAAGTACTCCTATATGAGACAAGATTGTAAAAAAGAAAGTAAAGCGAGACAAGACAACCCACCAAAAGACACCCGAGAAGAAAAGGACAGCCCAACACGTGACAAGCTTTGGACAAAAGCAGCACACTTAAGAAGACAAGCAAATAAAACAAAAAGAACAAAGGCTCGACCGAACCAGCCCAAAACGAAGCCGAAAATCAATCGATCGGAAGGTGCGCTGCATCAAGCGGCGAAGTTTCGATCGAAGCGAGTCTAGCGAGACCCATTTATTTTGATTTATTACTCATGGCCAATACAATGTGAGCGACAACGGCGGTGAGATTGCTGTGAAGAAGCTTGGTCACGGTGGAGGAGGAGGTCTGTGCTGGATTTGGATGGGCAGGCCACTTGCGGAGGCGGCATGGGGTCCCTTGCGAAGGTGTTCTCCTTGCGGTGAGCTTCCATCTGAACTGCCTCACGGTGGTGCATCATCACCGGCGTCTCGATCCGGGAGAAGTCTATGCGGGGCATATCCTCGGGCCGGCACGAAAGGCGGCGAAGAACGCGGCGGCGCTACAGTTCTCGAACCGGGGCGGGTCGAACAGCGAGGCTTCGTGGAAGATGCTCGTGTCCATGTGCGTCCCGTTCGCCGTCGAACACTGAAAGCTTTGGATCAGGTAATTTCTCGGCCTCCAAGCGTAGTGGTAGCTAAGCTAGGTGGTGAATTACGAACTAGCAAATGACCTGCCATCCTTTTGGGATGAGTAGCCGTCGAACTCGGCGTCCTCAGCGCTCTTACGAAGTTGCGAAGATCGGTGGGATGGTTAATAGGATCTCTGCTTGCGACTCGCCATGTGAACTTCATTTTGGTCAGATCTTCCCAGGTGAGAGCCTCGCCTTTGCCTTTGGCGATCTCTTCATGCTCTATGTCACCAAACACACGTCATGGCCATGGCCCATCACACACCTGCACATTGGAGTAATTGATTCACTGGCCACTTGCCTTGGACCATGGCGGCGAGGGTGGCGTCATTGTTGGGAGGTGGCGGACCATGAAGGTCATCAGGATGGACGACGTGTCGTGGCCGGCGATGAGGGCGACCATGGCGTTGTCCACGATCTCCTCGTCGCTCGGCAACGCTTCGCCATGGCCGTCCGTCGGGCGAACGAGCAGGTTATGAGGCCGTTGCTCCGGGCACCCGCGTGCTCGGTGGCACCGCTGGCCTTCTTCTCCAGCGTGATCTCTGCCAGCACCGGCGGGCTCTGCCGCTGCCTTGAGGCTCGGCTGAAGCGCCGTGAGCAGCAGGTTCACGGGATGGCCCATGCATTTCATCATGTCGCGGCGAAATGCGCCCGCCCAGCGTCCCGCGGCGACCCTCACGAGGCGAAGAAGCAGCGCGGAGATGATGTCGAGCGTCGGCCGCTTCATCAGCGGCAGCAACGTCACCGTCAGCGGCGGCCCGATTCTCCTCGGCGTGGCGCCGCACCTCGGCGTCGATCCGCCCGCGTACATCTTGAGCATGTCCGGCTGAGGAACTCGAGAGAGCGCGCCTGAACGCCGGTGGTCGGCGCCGTGGAAGTCGAGATCTTTGTTCTCTCCGAGTATCCGCGCCTGCGGACCCGGGGCTGCAGCGTCGAAAGTGCGCTGCTGAAAACAAAAACTTGTTGGCGCCCGGTCGGCGAGGAGCACACCGTCGGCGTCTGAATAGCGGCAGCTTCAACACGAACCCGTACATGTCGATCGGTCCTGTACCCACCGGCTGCCGTCGTCGCCCGCGCATGGCTCCGGGAGGCGAGGCTCTAACCGATCACCGGCGGCGAGGGGCCGGGGGCAGGTTGGCGGCCATCTTTTCTTAGCCTGGCGAGGAGGTGGATGGCAATGGGCGGCGGCGACAATCGGTGCCACGACTATGGCCAAATTATCCATTGGAGAATGATGGCTGTTAAGGCGATGATGATTCTACTACTTGAGCAGAGGATCGGTTAAATGGCGGGGAATCGCGGTCATTAATCTCCTCCGTGCCAAAATTCTTGTCTTAAATTTGTTTAGATACGGATATATCTAGCACTAAAACATATCTAGATACATCCGTATTTAGACCAATCTAATACAAAAGGGCGCCGATATCCACCACCGTGTGGCATACTAGGCATTACGCCCTACGCCGTGTGTGGCATGTGAGGCAGCCCACACGGGTTGTGTGTGGGCGAAGAAAAAGTATTCTGCGTGTGGGCGCCTACTTACGTAGCACCATGTAACAAATACTATTGATCCTCACCCCTACGTGTATCACGAAGCAAATATGCCCACATGTCCTGGCACAACTACAATATTACCCGCGGGATGTCGATTTAGTTGCCATCTGGGATGGCAGATGTAGTTATTCGGGATGGCAAATATGGTTGTAAAAGCATGGCAACTCTCTCTATTTTGGTTAATTATAGTTGCCATGTCTAATTTATGGTAGATGTCTCGTGTAATCAAACCATAGTTGTCGTGTCTGATTAACTACTTGCCACATATGGTCAAACAATAATTACCATGTGTGTTTACCTAGTTACCACATGTGGTTAATCACGATTGCCATCTATGTTTACATGATTGCCCGCGTCTGGCATAGCTGCAGTTGCCGTCTAACAAGCGAATCATAGTTGTCATGTGTGTTTACCTAGGTTGCCATGCTGCAGCATAAATGAAGTTGCCATCCGACAACGTCTGTTGTCGTATGGCGGCAGTTCGCCCCAGCGGCGTGGAACTAGGTGGTGGCTGATTGTCGATGTCAAAACCGGCGGATCTCGGGTAGGGGTCGAACGTGCTCTAGGCGGATGGTAACAGAGGCGAGGACACAATGTTTTTACCCAGGTTGGGCCCTCTCGATGGAGGTAAAACCCTCGTCTGCTTGATTAATATTGATGATATGGGTAGTACAAGAGTAGATCTACCACGAGATCAAGGAGGGTAAACCCTAGAAGCTAGCCTATGGTATGATTGTTGAGATGTATGTTGTACTACAGACTAAAGCCCTCCGGTTTATATAGACACCGGAGAGGGCTAGGGTTACACAGAGTCGGTTACAATGGTAGGAGATCTACATATCCGTATTGCCAAGCTTGCCTTCCACACCAAGAAAAGTACCATCCGGACACGAGCAGGAGTCTTCAATCTTCTATCTTCGTAGTCTTGGAGTCCGGCGGATATTGATAGTCCGGCTGTCCGGACACCCCTAGTCGGGGACTCCTCGGTAGCCCTGAACCCGGTCTTCAATGGCGATAAGTCCGGCGTGCGTAATGTTCGGCATTACAAGGCGGGTTCCTTCCTTGAATAATCCGGAAGATAATGAACACCAGGATAGTGTCGGCTCTGCAAAATAAATTCCACATTCCACCGTAGAAGAATAAAATGTACACTTAGTTCGATCTGTGATGTATTACTGTGACGCGTCATCACACCGCTACCAAGCCTTTGTTTGAATCGTTTTTACTATACCACCTCGGCACGTTTAGCGGCGGTTTCAGCAACTTGCGTCTGTCGGAGACGAAGATCGTGTTCCCCTTATTCGGGATTCTCATCAATCGTGCGTGGGTAACCCAACGTTCCGTCGCCATGCCTCCTCTATCGAAGGGAATCCCAAGCGATCGCAGGCGGCCTTGGTATTTCTTCCCTTTATAAGAGGACCAAGGCCAGCCTGGTTCTTCAATCTCGCATCGAATCTTTCCCGCTCGGTTCCAACACTCGAGCCTCAGTTCGGCCGGATCTTCAATCATGTCCGGCTCGACCTCCGGGGCGGTGGATGCCCTCCTCCGTCACGGAGGAGGACTTCTGAAGTTCGCGTGAGGCCAAGTACAGCCTACAAGGTTTCGCACAGGTTGCACCTTAGGGCAGGCCATGCCGAACCCGAGCCGGTGAATCGTCGTTTTGTATCCCACCTCCGCAGGGGTTTAGGCTTCCAGCGGATCCCTTCATGAGAGGGCTCTGTTCTACTGGGCTGGACTTTCACGACTTGGCTCGGAGTCCATCCTCCATATCTCGCGTTCATTATCGTCTGCGAAGCCTTCCTCGCGTCATCCCCGCCGGCCTATGGTGAAGACCTTCAAGTGGGCGAAGATGATCGGGGCGTCAGCGGAGTCTGGCGGGCGACCATAAGCAAGAAGGTCAATGCCCGTGGCTCAAGGGTTCCTTCAAGGAGGAACTTGGGCGGTGGCAGCGAGTGGTTCTCATCACGCTCGGGGCGTGAGCAAAAAACCGCCCGCCCTCATTCCGCCCGGGACCTCCGCCCAGCGTGGTGGGTCGACCAAAGGAGCTCAACGGGGGCCGTCCTAGGCGTGCCTTCAACTGCAGGGCAGTTCGAGATCTCCAGCGAGAGATCGACTGATCAAGGTGATCACGAGTTATGCTAATCGAGGCATCTTACGCCTGCAAGCGTCGTCCGCTCCGTCTATGGGAATTCAACACTGGAGGGACCTCGGTTCTCAAACACTTCATGGGTGCGACACACCCGTGGAGATGTCTGAGTTGTTCTTGGACCGCATGTGGCGTGTCGGATTCAGCCGAGATGCAGGTCTAAGCATAATCGCCCGGATACTCGGTGAGTAGCTCGGGTCCGGACATTCTGTTCTGATCCTTTCTAGAGTTTGCACCCTTACCCTTTCTTCTTCTACGAGGAATGGGTGGGCGCGATCAAGGCTGATAAGGTGTCGGCCCCCCCTCCGAGAGACCGCACTGGAGCCCGTGCTTTGGTCAGAATGTTGGAGGTTGCTCCCGAGAAGAACCAGAGGGAAGATAGAGGAGCTAATATTTCGCCCAAAGGCGGCGGAAGAAGGAGGAACCAAGAATCCCTCCCGAGGGGAAAGGACCGCCTCCGAAGATCCGGAGGCCAAAGCCCTAAGCGGGAAGAGATCTTTCCGAAGGTCGGCCGGAGAAGAATCAGACGCTAATCATCACCAAAGGATCGGCCCTCAATGAGCCGTGAGTATAAAGAGAATTAATTAGTAAAATACCTTCATTTGTGCTTCCGTAGGTAACCAAAATATTTATATCGCGATTCGGATCTGCAGCCTTCTCGAGATGAGTTCATCTTGAGGACCTTCTTCAGGAGATGATGGAAGCGATCGCCTCCATCATGGCGCCGCCGATAGACGGCGAACCGAAGTGTCATCACGGAGGTATCCCGAGTCCGGAGGGCCAGGAGTTCGGCACCTACTAGTATCCGGCGGGAGAAGCTGAAGCATCTGCTCGAGAGGCGTCCATTTCAGAAGATCATCATCGTTAATGCGTATGGTGATTGGAAGAGATTTCGATCCGTGGCGGTGCATGTCCGCCATGAGTTTCTGGCAGGATTTGAGGTATGCAATAATGGCGCACCCCTTCATCTTCTAACAGTTTTGCATATAAAAATCGCCTGTATAGATAGTAGCCCACGAGACTCGGTAGGTTGTTCGGAAGCAGACGAGTGTGCGGATCAAAATCTTAAATCTCGGTAATGAATACTTCCGTCCCTATGGTGGCGGATAGTCGAGAGCGGCCGGACTAATGAGTTTGCCGAATTAAGTTGGCAACTTGGCGTGGCGGATCTGATATCGCTTGTCAACCAGCGACTTGACGAGTCGCAAAGGTAAATAAATTCTCCGTAGTTGCTTTATTTAAGGGGATCGAAGCCCTCCTCGATAAATTGTATCTTTGTTAGACAGAGCGGTGCTGCTGCTGCTGTGGAGAGCCTTGGGCGAACTTGCTCGAACTAAGGAGCAAGCCGAAGGAGTGTGGCTGCTGCCTCGGCGGCGAAGAGTTAAAAGCGAAAAAAGGCTGCGCACACCCTAAGCAGGGGCGGAGGTGGCAATTAGCCATGAAATTAAGGATGCTCTGACCGCAATGAGGCTCTGGAAAAGGAGCACTTATCGGGCGGAAGACCTGAAGGCCACCGCCCGAAGCCAAGGATGCCAGCTCTGCAATCACGAGGCCATCAAGGAGGAGCTGCGCCAAAAGGGGGGGGAAAAAAAAAACCCCCCCCGGGCCCTTTTAAAAGGGCCCAAAAAGGGGGTTTGGGGGGGCCGGGGGGGGGGGGGCCCCCAAAAAAAAAAGGGGCCCCCGGGGCGGGGGGGGGGGGGGGGGCCCGGGGGGGAAAGGGGGGGGCCCCCCCAAAATTGAGCATTTCCATATTCATCAAGGTTTTCCAATATCCGTGTCAAGGGTCCTGCAAATAACTACTACCATGATGAACAGCGATGGGCGATCAAAGGGCAAAGGAAGATAACCTTCTCGATTTCACCTTAAGCGGGGCCAAGGAACAAAATCGGATGATCGAGAGACATTTAGCACTCCGCTTCTAATGTTCTCCTTGATGTGCTAAGCGTAACCCATTCATAGATATGGTTTGATATCTAGAACATCAAGTAAAAGGTCGGACTTGGGAACAAAATCCATGGGACAACTCTTGGAATAAGTTCTCGAGATCCTTTTGGGGAGGTGGCCAACTTTTCAATCAAGATACTACAATAATAGGTCTTCCGGTGGGTGTATTGGCCGACATCCACTTTCGGGTTCAGGGCCGATACTATAGTTCTTGGGAAATGTTCCAACCATCATAACGCACAGATTCGATCTGGTTGGTGTCGGGATATTCAGACTCCAGTCTAGAAAGAAAAATGAAAGTTTAAACACAAATCGGCGGGCGCGTTGCGAGATTCTCGGGGAAATGGACTACGGTAGTAAGCTCTAGAACATGAGCTGGTTACGCTACAAACATGTGAACCGCTGTCCCGACAAGCATGACCACATAGTAGTCTTATAATAAACCTCCGAGTTCGGTGGGGAACCATCATTGCGGATACGAAGTCCTTGATTAAGCCGGTTAGCTCTTAAAAGAACTCCTTCTCCTTGAACAAATCAATCGGTGGCTTTGTGCTAGGAACACATGTAGGATGAAGGTTGCAAGTCTCCAAACCAATAATACTTGCCGTATGCATGATGATTTGGAATGATTCCAAATGAGGCAACCGACTTTCTCGATCCCCGGCTTCCCGATTGCACATGAATTAGAAAGTCACTTCTTTCGGCCGAACATAGGCTTCATGAGCGGAACATGAAGATAATGCTTACAAAAGTTTCCAACACTAGATTTATGTTCAACATGAATCATGGACAAGATAAAAATGTTTCAATGGGCTAACAACAATCCATCTAGACTTCCATAAAGGTGGAATTCCACAATTAGATGAACAAGGTGATAGCATTGGTGGAACCGGAAATATAATGGTGTTCAGGGAAAACAGCCACGAGTAAGACAACATTAAGAATATCGTTGTTCTCACTTGATTTGACGATAGCCCATATGCAAATCAAAGGTTTGGGTAAGACAATAAATCCAACAATTGACCCGAGGATCAATCAATGAAGATATCATCTTTCTTCAAGACACACACACAAGGATATCCCTTTGGAATGAACTAAGTTAAGCAAAGCTTTTACCTTCCAACTCTCCGTTTTGTCTAGTTCAACCAACTAGCTGGGATATCAACATAGATTATTGAAGAAAAGTGGTTTATAGGAAAACAATTTGATCACGAGCTCAACATAGCGGTCGGTGACAACTGGTGATACTTCGAGGAGATATTGGAAAATCATGAACCATCGATATGTCACTAAGCTCGAGAACAATCTTGCTTTTCAAGGCAAGATGATGTGATCACATGGTGATGGATTGACACAATCCCATCTCATTAATCGAGGGTGCACCGGGAAAATGGACTAGGTGCCGATAATTCTTAGGATGATGATTCAATAACCAACACGCTAGGAATGAGAATATTGTCCATTAACTACCAAGCAACGGGTTGCTAGGATATGATTTCACAATCACGATTCACTTTCGGCATTCGGTTACAAGAACGGAATGAGGAATGAGCAATGATGGCGAAGTATCCTGTATCAAAGTTCATAGGATGGTGTGCAGTTCCCATGACATTCTTGATGTAAAGATGGTAATACTCCAAGGTAAAAGAACAAAATCTGGAATTGCGTTTGATCTGGTACAACTACTTTGACCCAATCGGATATGGATGAAGTCTTGGGTTTGTTTCTCCTAGTCATCACGGAATAGAATGGGCGGACCACAAGAGTAATAGGTCGATGAGCGAATGCGCATACTCTTGACTATCAACTGATAGATGAAGGCGGAATACAACTAAAGAGGACAATTCAATGGAACATACAATTTTCGAGTTGTGGATGCATGGACTAGCATGTCGAAGAATTCAACATATTTCTTCCGGATAACCCGTGCGAAAAGGTAGGGTGACAGGTCACATCTTAGAATCGAGAACTTCGTCAAGAGCACTCTGGTTGTGATCTTTCGGATCGGGAAGAACTTATAAGCGTTCATGGTATTTGGAAGAGCGATATACCCGAACCTCGAGAACTATCGCAAGGTTACTAATAACCTAAAGGAACTATCAAACACTATCAACATGAAGTAAGTAGGGTGGATCTCGGGTTCAAGAACCCGGAATAGAATGCCTACTAACTAGGTGGCATCAGGGATGCTTTGAGAATGATGGCGAGAATGATCACCTGGAAACACAAAACATGCAGGTTACTAGGTGATCTGTAAGACACCTAGGGTCATAATACTAGCTCCAACATATATGTAAAGGTAGCAGTACCTCAACTCAGCAATTTAGTGTGGTTAACTTGGCCAAAAAGACATCGGACGAAAAAAGGTTTGCAAATAGATCGGACTATTTAGAAACCGGATGACTCGGACAACATAATGGCTGTAAATGCTCGAAAAGATTTGAGACATCACGCAAATGGTGGAATAACCACTCAACATCACCATATCAAGGTTACGAGACCAGCTATGAACATACGAAGTAGTAAGAACTGAACCGAGGCTTAAGTCCAACAATTCTATAAGTTCCGGATTAGAAACCGTGATCCTAATAGATAGAAGAGATATCCTAGTTCCTTAACCCCAGGAAAGATAGGATGACTCGGATCGAAGGCCATAAGGTATAGGGAGTAAAAAGGCCTTACGTTCCATCCCACAATCAATTCCTTATATAACTAAAAATTTCTAGACTCCACTTGACGGTTTGGCTTGGTAATCCTCCAGGCGTCAAGCTCGATACCAAAGTTCGGGACCCGACTCAATGCCACATCGATCTAGCATGTAACACCTCATATCACTTTGCAGCCTCACGCATGGTATCCCCACGGTGTCGCCTTACCTTTGCCCTCCTTTTGGCACCGTATATGATAGTGTCGCTAGCATCCATATGATAAGGGCCGGGTGACATGGCTGTCGTAAACCCAAAGTGGCACAAACTTACAGGGCATCCATGACCCAGCATCGAGCGTGTCGGATCGGAGTGAATCAAGCTGTTCCTGGGCTAGCAGGACTCGTGAACCGGGCTGTGCGGGCTAACGAGGACTCCGGTATTCATCGGTGACATTTCCTCGAAGGATGACACGAGGAGCGAAGAAGGACACATCCGGCCAGCCTAAGTTTTCGGAGCGGTACAAGCTACCATGGCTCATGGAAGCACTGGAGACATTTCCGGTAAGAAGGCTACTAAGGATAACAACTAGATAGTCGGATCCCACACATACCAAGCATTTCAATAACATACACACAATATTCCGTTGTGCAAATACAACATGGCATCACAACATGACTCTACAACTCAAGTATTTTATTAAATAGGCTCCGAAGGGCGAGATATTACAAACATGGGTCTCATGACCCAACATTGAAACATACAAGTTAAAGCACAAGCGGAAGCCATTCAGTCTGAGACATCTACAAATGAAAAAAGTGAAAGCACTATCTACTAGATCTGCCGAGGCACAAGATAGTAGCTGAGGTAACAAGCTAAACATCAAGTCCCGTGAAACTACTAGTGAGACTAAAGTCTCTGCAAAAACATAAAAGCAAAAAGCGTGAGTACAAAGGTACCCACAAGACTTACATGGAACTAACTACATATGCATCATTTTCAATAAAGGGATGGTGGAGTTTGGCTAGCAAGCCAACTTTTCTGTGGCTATCGAACTCATTGCAAGTAACTCTTTTGAGGTGGCGCCACAGTCCACATATTCACCATATCAATACACCACTATGGATCCCTCCCGTCTCCCTAAACGCCATCCAACCTCATTTATCTTGCAATTTTAGAGTATCCACTTTCCTTGTCTATGAATCGGCAACCGAAGTCCTTCCGGACATGGCTATTGAATAGATCATATTAACCCTGGGTGTACTTCTTCACCGCTCTCGCCACCCATGTACACCTGTTATCTTAGAAACCTTCAGCGGAAGCCTAATGAGGGAGTTGGCCACGACGACTAACCACAAATCTCTCGTCCGGTTTATCGCCTATTGGGTTCCATCCGCAGAATCCGGCAGGGTGTCTCACGGACCCAAATGATGTGAGGGTTCCCAAGCCCACCATCCGGTGCCACTTGGTTCGTGCCATGTGTTAGTCTATCCCAACCCACCTATCGGGTGCCACTTGGTAGGCCTAACACCCTACAAACACAGCTAGTTGCAACTCACGAGATCGAGATGATTAATAAGTCGAGAGGGCCGCATTCAATGTGTGGTAGTAGTTGTTCATGGATCACAAACAGAACTCAGTTCTGAGGCCGGTTTCAATGAGACAACCCACCATGTACTCCTACATGGCCTCTCACCCTACCTTTACCCGTGTTCACACTTAGCTCACACAAGTAGGACATGTTCACACCTCAATTCATCACGATGAATCGGACCGACACAACTCTAAAATGGGTGATAAAAAGCATGAATGAGTAGGCACAAAAAGGCTCAAACAACTCCTACTCATGCTAGTGGGTTTCATCTATTTTGTGGCAATGACAGGTCATCGAGAGAAAGGGTTCAACTACCCGGATGTAACAGTTGAATCGTTGTTTCCTAATCGAAAAGAGCAGGAGCAAAGGTGGGATTGTATCGGAATGAATAAGGGGTTTTGCTTGCCCGAAGATAATATAGTTCTTCATCGGTGTCATCAAACTCATCGTCGGAACCAAGTCTATTGAGAGGGACAAATGGCAACACAAAAAAACAATCAATGCAATGCAACAATATGATGCATGAATATGACATGGCAAAATAGTGTGTTTTGGCTAATGCAACTTAGAACGATTAAATGAAGTTGGTTTGAACCAAGGGTTCAAATTCAAACTCCATATGTGCTTATTTAAATGCCAATTATGCAAATTGTCATATACAGAAACCTTAGGTTGTTCAAACATGCATGAAAATGGTACATATGGATAGATTGGATTTTTTGATCATTTTTCATATATAAATTATTTCATTTGGAGTTACGGTTGATTTTATATGATTTTAGAAGTTAGCACTATTTTCGAATTTCCTGAATAAGAATAAATCCGAAAAAGGTTAGTGCATTGCGCGTCGGTGTGATGTCGACAAGTCAAACTTGACGAGTCAAACGACATGGGACCCGCATTCCTGAAACAATCTAATTTTGATTAGGTTTAACCTAAACCAAAAATTCAGAGGCCCCCTGTCATGGAGCAGGGGTTTAGGTTAGTGCCTAATGGCGTTTCCGGAGTTAGGCTGCCGACCATAGCAAACGGCGGAGGTGTTGGCGCCCAGGGGCTCGGTTGAGGTGTGCTTGGGCTCGTTGGAAGCCCTGGGCGGTCGAATGGTGGTGGTGGCCGTGCTGTGGTAACCGGCCCCAGCTCGTGGCGGCGGGGGCTGGTGCGGTCGGGTTTTGGGCTGTTGCTCTAAGCGAGGGGCTGAGTCTTTGGAAGCGGCTCTGGTCGCAACAAGCACAGGGGCCCGTGACCAAAAGTCACGGGGTTTCGCCGCAACAAGCCCGTCGGCGGCCTTTTTAGCAAGGCGCTCGGCAATCAAGCGGGGCGGGATTAGAAATGACCGGGGCTCCGGCGCTCGATTGAAATGGCGGGCGGGGAAGGCTGCGGGCAGCCAGGCGATGGGGTCGCTGGATCGCGGAAAAGATGACAGCGTTCACGATGGCGGGCTTCCGACCAGCGGCTCGGCGAGATGAGTAGAGGCGGAGGGGTTCTTCTGAACCGGGAGGCGGGGCTGGCTCACCCGGCCAGGCATCGGTGGTGGTGGGCATGCTCGGCCATGGGGAAAGCGAGGGGGGGAGAGAACGGAAGGCGAAGGCGTCGGTGGTGGCGTCGGAGGCGGGGTGAGGAGGCAGCCAGGCGGCGGGGAGGAGGAGGTGGCGGGGGCGTGCGTGCCTCCGTCCTTGGCGGGAGGAAGGCGACAAGGGGGTAGCGTGGCGGGCTGGGCGGTGGGCCGGCCGGTGGTGGCAGTAAGTGGCCCGGGTGGCGTTCTCTCTCTTTTCTAAATTGTTTTTTTTTTTCTATTTTGTAATTGTGTTTGGCTTTAATAAAAATAAGGGCATTTCCAAAAATCATGAAACTAATCATGACTACTGTTTGGAATATATCCACATAAACATTTTAGTTTATGATTTTTTAAGCATTAAAATATTTGATAGCATTTAAATGCCCAAATGCAAATACTATAAGATTTAATTAAGAGCCCAAATATGTCATGGAAAAATGTGCAACACCTGGTTTTGCTTCTAGCATTTTCGAAATGATGAACATTTTTAAAAGCCATTTGGGTTCACTGAAATTATTTTAGTTGAACCTAGTGAATTCCTTTGATGCTAGGGTTTGAAACAATCTCCATTTCAAATTTAAGAGATATTTAAACATGATGCAACACATGACTAGCTAACCCGAGCAGGCGAACTAGGGATGTGACAAATACCCTTTGAGGGCACCTTAGATGAACCCCACTTAGCAATTAGAAGCTTTTGTCAACACTTCGCGGTGGGAGAAACCGGAAGGTTTCGATGCAAGGATTACTAGCATACATTATCCTGTTTCGCTACTTTGCCTTATTTGCTAGTCGTTGCTTGATTGAATGGGGAAACTGTGGGAACCTTAGTATTCCTGATATTATTATTTTGCTCCATGGTTTATACCCGATAACTCTGTTAGTATGGGTGGAATTGTAGCTAGGCGGTTAAGTTTGAACCGTACTAAGGGCCCCATCTTTAGGCATTTATGCTTCACGCCTAGCTGAACATTTTGAAATACCTATTAGGCATAGGAAGAAACAGCGCTGCCCGTGCTAATTTAGATTATAAGAGTATGATAGTGCATGATTTTTTGTTAAGAGTTGCGATGGGAGCTCAAATATAAATTATACTTTGATAAACATCACCCAGACTATTACTTTGCCTGCTCCTTCTTTGTTTAACTTGATTGCAGAACCTCCCATCGTTCCGTTGGCTGTTCAAGCCTATCGGAACCCCCCCGGCGAACCACAAGATGAGCCTCCCGACTATCTGTTTATTCTTGGGATCGAGGCTGCCAGCAGTGGTACTCGAGTCTTCCGTCACCGACCCCCTTCACCTACGGATATCCAGGGCCATCCAGCAATACACCAACAGGCCAAAAGCCTAAGCTTGGGGAAATCTATTCCACCGCATTACATTTATATTCACACACACACTCATTGGTAGATGTCGGTGCTCATACTCTTTCATTTTATTATCCATGCTAGTTTAAATTTCTTTTTCCTGCTTTCTTCTTGTGTGTTTGATAAACCTTAATAAAACCAAAAAAATTAGTTAGTTTACTTTCCATGCTTGTAGTAAATTAAAAAAACCCAAAAAATATTTCCCGTTCTTGATTTTACTTGTTGGGAGCTTTCCGTGTAAATAGTTTTTATTTCTTTTCATTTCTTTGGGGTCGAAAGACCATATTGAAAATTCTTAGTGGCTCTTATATGCATGATTGTTTATTTAACTTAGAGCCCATATTACTTGTCTTCTCTCTTAACTTGAATGCTTGCGATTCCACTTAGTCAATGCCGTGCACTCTTATTACTATACACCGTTGTGTGCAAGTAAATATGATATATGATGATATATGATGGACTTATTGAGAAGAAAAGCTGGTATGAACTGACCTCTCTTGTTTTTGTAAATATGATGATTCATCGTTCTGATTTAGCTATTATGAAATAAACATATTTGCAATGACATTTAGAGATTATAGTTGCTTGTGCCATGCTTGATTAGCTATGAGTTATAATGGTTTACCTTGCGTGCCAACATGCTACTAGAATGATTATGATGTGGTATGATGGGATGGTATCCTCCTTTAAGCGCATTGGTGACTCGACTTGGCACATGTTCACCATGTAGTTGAATCCAATCAACATAGCCTTCATGATATTTATGTTCATGGTGGATTATATCCTACTCATGCTTGTACTCGGTGTGAATTAATTTTAATGCATGTTTTTGTTGTGGTCTCTCGATTAATTAAACTTCCGGTCTTACGCTAGCCTTCACGTAAGCGGGAATACTGTTTGTGCATCAAACTCCTTAAACCCCAAAGTTATTCCATATGAGTCCACTATACCTACCTATATCGGTATTTGCCGTTCCAAGTAAATTTGTATGTGCCAAACTCTAGACCTTCAAATAAACATTCTTTTTGCATGCTCGAATAGCTCATATGTCAACTAGAGCTTCCCTTATCTTCCGTGTTAGGGGGTTATTCTCAAGAGGGTGGACTCCGATCCTCATTCACGGAAAATGGCTGGTATCCGGATGCCCTCCATGCTTTGCAAACTAAATCAAAATAACTGCAAACAAAACTCCCTTAGAATCGCCTATAATCTGTTTAGCATGGAAGATATCATCGTCTTTTAGTTGTTATGTTGACAATGAAAGTATGCCGCTCAAAATATAATTTATCTCTATTTCAAAATCGAGCTCTAGCACCTCTACAAATCCCTTCCCTCTGTGAAGGGCCTATCCATCTACTTTTTCTTTGAGTCATCACCCTTCTTATTAAAAGCACCCATTTGGAAACCTGTCGTTTGCATTCATTATTATTGGTTTATATTGGGTATGACTTTTGGATCTCTTTACCATGAATTACAATGTTTAGTCAGTCCTTGATCTTAAAAGGTGCTCTGCATTTATGTTTTGCGGTCTCGAGAAAGGGCTAGCGAGATACCATTTTGTTATATCATGTTATGATTATTTTGAAAGTGTTGTCATCCGAGTTTTGCTATTATAGCTCGCTAGCTGATTATGGTATTGATATGAGTAATTGTGAGACCTATGTGTCATTGTGAGTATGGTTAGTTCATAATAATTCTTTGAGACTTGAATCTGGCTTTTCATGTTTACAACAATAAGAGCAAACAGAGTTTGTAAAAGTTTTCTTTTTCTCTTTTAGTTTATCAACTGAATTGCTTGAGGACAAACAAGGGTTTAAGCTTGGGGGAGTTGATCGTCTCCGTTATCTACTTTTAAACACTTTTGCCTTTTTTGGACTCTAACTTATAATTTGAATGGAACTAACCGGATGGCGTTGTTTTCAGGAACTGCCATGGTGTTGTTTTTGTGTGAAAATAAAAATTTCGGAATGTCCAAACTCCACGGAACACCTTAGAAAAAATAAAGAAAAATCCTGCAAAAGATGAAGACCGGGGCCCACCCTGCTCACGAGGTGGGCGCCCCCCCTCGTGGGCCCCTGGTGGCCCTCCGGCCCAACTCAACTCCATATATTGGCTTTGGGGAAAAAATCAGAGAAGAAATCATCGTGTTTCACGATCAGGGCCCCCAAGCCCTAATCTCTCGGGAGGCTGATCTGGAGTCCGTTGGGGCTCCGGAGAGGATTAAATCGCCCCGTCATCATCAACCATCCTCCATCACCAATTTCATGATGCTCACGCCATGCGTGAGTAATTGCATTAAGCTTGCTGGGCGGTGATGGGTTGGATGAGATTTATCATGTAATCGAGTTAGTTTTGTTGGGTTTGATCCTAGTATCCATTATGTTACGAGATTGATGTTGCTATGACTTTGCTATGCTTAATGCTTGTCACTAGGGCCGAGTGCCATGATTTCAGATCTGAACCTATTACGTTTTCATGAATATATGTGTGTTCTTGATCCTATCTTGCAAGTCTATAGTCACCTACTATGTGTTATGATCCGGGTGACAATAATCGGGACTACTCGGTGATGACCATAGTTTGAGGAGTTGTGCATTCACTATATGCTAAAGCTTTGTTCGATTCACTATTAAAAGGCCTTAATAAGTTTCCAATAGGACCCCTGCCCAGGAAACAAAATGTCACAAGTTCTTTTCCGCATTATATATAAATACATGCCTACATTACATTGATGAACTGAGCTATTCTGTCACCCTATGTTATAGCTACATGATGAACCACATCCATAATTATCCATCTCTAATTGTTGCCTCTGGTTTTCCATATCTGGTTTACACATATTTACTTTTCGTTCTCTTTGTTACAATCTCTACAAAATACCAAAAAATTACTTTTATTGTCTTTACTTTTGTTACCGTTACCACCACTATCATATTACTTTGCTACTAAACACTTTCTGCGGATACTAAGTTTCGGTGTGGTTAAATTGACAACTCATGCTAATACTTGAGAATATTATTTGGCTCCCCTTTGTGTCGAATCAATAAATTTGGGTTGAATACTCTACCCTAAAACTTTCGATCCCCTATACTTGTGGGTTATCACCGATATCTTCCATAATCGAGGGCGCCGTGCTCCTGAGTAGCTGTACAAGCCCCTCCATACTTCTGGAGGGAGTCGATGGCCGCCTTAGCAACACTTTGCATCGCTTGCGGCTCGCTCATGCATTTGAGACAGCTCTTGTAGGTCGCTCGCGATCCGGAAACCTCCTCTTGGGGGCCCGTTAATAGGCCTCTGAGACATAATTCTCGCTCTTCACTTGCCGAACTGTACAAGAGGTAGTCTGAACAATATCGAATATACCACCTCGCCTTCTTATATTCCTTCCGAGTCACTCCTGGGCTCACACATCTTTAAGCTCTTCACCAAGCTTGGTGTTGGCATCTTGGAGTTTTTCTTATCATACGACGTTGGGGATCGTTTCTGCCCAATTGCCTTTGAGCTCCTGAACCTCGCTTTGGACATCCATTCTTATAGGACTTGGCTTGTATTAATAATCTGGTATATGATTATGTTTTTCTCGATAGGGAACATTACGGATGCTACCTTCTTGGATTTCTCGGTTTGGCGGTAGCTTTAATCATTTGGGCCTAACACTTTTCCAGCTCTTGAAAAACAATTGTTCTTCTCTGTGAGCACCTGGTCATATGATCCTTAATCAGTTGTACCAACTGTTTCAAGTCTCGGGACTCTTGGTATATGAATATCGTTACGCACAAATGTGTACTTACCATATCTTTCAAATACTGATTGTGGCCGAAAAGCCCATCACGACAGCTCGGATGTATGCATCACCGAGGAAGGCATTAGCTTCTTCGAAAAACCAGGGTGCAAAAGCCCCCCGGTCTATGATTCATGGTGCTTTCCCTTGAGTTTGTGGCGGATATTTTATCCGAATCCTCCTAGGACAATCCGATGTCACTTCGCATTAGCCCTGTCCTCATGGCGGGGTCCGGAATCCACTAGTAGAGGCTTGACCCGGGGATCTCCGGACCAGTCCCAAATTTTTTCCTAATAAGACACAGCGGGTGTGTTACTTTAAGAGCGACCATGGGACATATTTAAAACCATACCTCTTCAATAAAGGCTCGACCATAGATCTATTTGCCTTCCTCTTGAAGCCTGCCGTCCTTACGCCCTTCTTGCCGGGATCGCCTCCCTTTAGAGCATAATATAGTGCGGTGGGTAAAGCGAAAAAGAATTCGATCAAGGACAAGTCTCCGATTACTTAGCGGGAGAAGGCCGGGGTATCGGCAGTAATAGCCATTAGGTGCCGTCATAGCTCGCCTAGTAAACCCCCCCCCAAGATCCATGAATATATCCGGATCCTCTTCAAATCGGTCGAGGGCCTGGTTTTGGTGGTCGGCGTGTGCGGGGTTGTGGATCTCCTGGTGACTTTCCGCCATTCCTTTTGTAAATGCGGATTAATATTTATGAAAAGGATTCAAGGAGTTGATGGGGTAGAGTAGGAGGCGGAAACTCACCCAGTGGGAAGGTTATACATGGAAAATCCATCCCGGCTTAATATGGATGAACTCCTCCTCCTCCTTTATATAATCCGAACAGTATTTTAAAAGCAGCGTAAGTGCGGACCCTTCCGACTATAGTGGGTGGCGTCATCTTCTCCGTTGAAGTGCCACATGGGGGCCCTCGGTATTGGGTGGCTGAACCCCTCCATTATGGATATCGCCATAAACTTGACTATTAACAATCCGGATTGGCGGCGTCTTTATCTTGCTCATCGGTTGGAGGACTCCCATGCTATCTTCTTCCGGGGCTCCGACCGCCCGGTGGCGCCTTGCTCGTCTTCACTTGCGTTGGTTTTCCTTGAAGAGGAAAGGGTGATGCAACAATAGTAGCATAAGTATTTCCCTCGTTTTGAGAACCAAGGTATCAATCCGTAGGAGGCTCCTCGAAAGTCCCCGCACCTACACAAACAAACAAAAACTTTGCAAAAACCAAAAAGGGGTTGTCAATCCCTTCCGGCCACTTCAAAGTGAGATCTTATAAAGAAAGTATGATAAGATAAATATATTTTTGTATTTTATAATATAGATGCAAAAAGTAAAGATGCAAATAAAAGTAGAGTGGAAGAAAATATGATAAGAGATAGACCGGGGCCATAGGTTTCACTAGTGGCTTCTCTCAAGATAGCATAAGTATTACGGTGGGTGAACAAATTCTTGAGCAATTGATAGAAAAGCGAATAATTATGAGATTATCTAGGCATGATCATGTTATAGGCATCATGTCCAAAAGTAGACCGACTCCCTGCATCTACTACTATTACTCCACACATCGACTCCCTCGCATCTAGAGTATTAAGTTCATAAGAACGAGAAGATTGAGCAAGATGACATGATGTGGGGATAAACTCAAGTAATATGATATAAACCCCATCTTGCTATCCTCGATGGCAACAATACAATCGTGCCTTGCAACCCTTGTTGTCCTTTGGGTAAGGACACATAAGATTGAACCCAAAGCTAAGCACTTCTCCCATGGCAAGAAAGATCAATCTAGTAGGCAAACCAAACGATAATTCGAAGAGACTTGGAAAGATAACTCAATCATACATAAAGAATTCAGAGGAGATTCAAATATTTCTCATAGATAAACTTGATCATAAACCCACAATTCATGGATCTCAAAACACACAAAAAAGTGTTTACATCAAATAGATCACAAGAGGGAGACCATTTTATTAAGATGCAAAAGAGAAAAGCCATCTAGCTAATAACTATGGACCCGTAGGTCTGTGATAAACTACTCACAACTCATCGGAGGGGCAAGGATGTTGATGTAAAGCCCTCCATGGTCGATTCCCCCTCGGGGAGGCCAGTAGGCTCCAAGATGGGATCTCGCGGATCAGAAGGTTCGGTGGTGGAAATTGTGTTTCGTTGGCTCCTGGATGTTTTCGGGGTGAAGCTTATATAGGAGGAAGAAATCGTCGGTGGAAGCCGGGGACCCACGAGATAGAAGCGCGCCCTAGGGGCACCCTCCTATCTCGTGGAGTCCTAACAACTTCTTGACTTGCACTCAAGTCCTCTGGATCACGTTCGATCCAAAATCACGCTCCCGAAGGTTTCATTCCGTTTGGACTCTGTTTGATATTCATTTTCTTGAAATCTGAAATAGGCAAAAAAACAACAATCGGGCTGGGCCTCCGGTTAGTAGGTTAGTCCCAAAAATGATATAAATGTGTAAAATAAAGCCCACAAACATCCAAAAGGGTAATATAATAGCATGGAACAATAAAAATTATAGATATGTTGGAGCGTATCACTTCTTCAATGGAGTACTTGAATATTCGGAAGACCCCACGGTTGGGTGGAAGGATACATCTTCAATATAAAACCATTGGAAGGCCATTCTTGAATGCCTTCTTTGGTACCGGATAGGTATCCGGTTCGACGATCGCCATATCTCGGCTCCACCCACTTGGAATATTGATCCCTCTTGATTCCGGGGGAAGGCAGAACAGCTTCTTCCATAGCTCAAAATGAGCCCCAAACCCGAAATAGCTCAAAAGACAACATAACCCCCATATGCGGATGGAGGCAGGTGTGAAGTCATGTAGTTGGAGGCCATAGTATTCGAAGCCCGAAGGAGCGGATGGATCGAAATCCAACACCTCTAAGCAAATAGGGAACAAAGTACTCGTTCCCCGGATGGGTTGGGAACTTCTCCGCTTGTTCCCGTCGTCGAAGGAAGCAGTCCGGCTCGGGCGCTAGATCTGTGGGGGGGAAGAAATCGCTGGGTTTGCAGCCACCCGTTGGCCGTGGGATCCGGACCACTTTTCACCTAGATTGGGGCCGTGAGGGGGAGGAAGAGGTGGGAGTGCTAGCCATGTTGGGTGGTTTTGGCGAACAAGCTCGAGGATTCCTCGTTTGGGGAGATAGTGTGGATTAGATCTGAAGATCCCGTCTCTTTAATAGGCAATTTTCTTATCCGGTCGGGTGGTAAATGAAAAATGCCCCAACCTCGTATTCGCTCGACCGTGGAAGCTGAAACCATGAAGGTATAGAAGCGAGGGGCGTCATTAAATGAAGGGTGGACACCTATTTAAGTCGGTACTTTGAAGTATTGGAGAAAGAATCCCCTGCAATGCGAAGATGATCGCATGCGGACTCATTGTCATTGAAGCTGGCTCGGGAAACTCTTGAGGAGTCTGGATTAGGGGTCCTCGGACAGCGGACAATTCTTGTGGCGGACTATTGGACTATGAAGACACAAAATAGAAGACTTTGTCCGTGTTGGATGGGACTCTCCTTTGCGTGGAAGGCAAGTTTGGCGTCGGATGTGAAGATTCCGGTCTGTAACCGACTTTGTATAACCCTAGCCCCTCCGGTGTCTATATAAACCGGATGGTTTAGTCCTAGAACAACAATCGTAATCTCATAGGCTAGACTTCAGGGTTTAGTCGATCTCGTGGTAGATCAAATCTTGTAATACTCATATTCATCAAGATCAATCAAGCAAAGTAGGGTATTACCTCCATATAAGGGCCCAAACACAGGTAAACATTGTGTCCCCGCCTCCTGTTACCATTAACCTTAGGCAAAGTTCGGGACCTCCTACCGAGATCCCCGGTTTGACATCAGCAGTGGGAGAGGCAGGATGGAGGGCAATTGCATTTTGTACACTAGGCATGTAACTACAAGTGTAGCCCCTTTTTGGAACTAAACATCTTGAACATTGAAACTTAAACTTTTTATATATAGTTCGCATAATTACCCCACCCGGCAAAACTAGGGTGCGTGTGGGGGGGGGGTGGGCAGGCAGCCATGTATGGTGGGTTTATTTTTACTTTTCTTTTTCTACTTTTTTTTATTTTTGCATATTGCATTTGTGTTTTTCCACTTATTATTTTGATCTTTGCATTTTTCTACCTTCTATTTTTAATTTTGACCTTTTGTTTTCTACTTTCTTTTCTTAATAGTGAAGTTTGGAATTTTTCTTTTAAATAAGCCCTTGATTTGCACACACGTGGGCACTTTGATCCATGTATTCCAACCATGCCGTCCATCTACAACCTTTTTTTTGTAAATAGTACCACTAGTTATACTGCTGCTCTCATTTCTATGAAACTTTTTCCCTCAAATATTGTCATCTGGTGCACCCTTAATCGTTATGTACCTTATCTTTTCATTTAAAAATATAATTTGTTTTCCCTCGGATCACCTAAAACAAGTGATATACACTAAGAAAGGTAGATGGTCCCAAACTAGGTATATCGACATAACTCTTGCTCCATATATAATCTTTTTGGTTGATTAGGGAGTCAATTTCAGTTTTCTACTCTCTCGCCTTTTTGCAGTTTTTACCCATGCGTCATGATGCTCATTTTTAGTTCAAATAGGGATGTTCCTTAATTTATTTTCCTTTTTTTTCGTCAAGTTTATATGCTCAAAGTATTACAAATACACATCTTTTTTGCTTTTTTTTTCATGTAGACACACTCCGCCAGATGGGAGCAAGCGATATATTTGAAAGGCCAGCCAACCAAGTACTCTATATGAGACAAGATTGTAAAAAAAAGTAGGCGAACAAAAACCCAAAAAAGACACCCGGAAGAAAAGGACAGCCCAACCGTGACAAGCTTTGGAAAAAAGCACACTTAAAAGACAAGCAAATAAAACAAAAAGAACAAAAGGCTCCAAACCACCCAAAACGAAGCCAAAATCAATCGATCGGAATGCGGCTGCATCACCGGCGAAGTTTGATCGGAGTCTAGCGGACCCATTTATTTTGATTTATTACTCATGGCCAATACAATGTGAGCGACAACGGCGGTGAGATTGCTGTGAAGAAGCTTGGTCACGGTGGGGAGGAGGTCTGTCTGGATTTGGATGGGCAGGCCAGCGGAGGCGGCATGGGGTCCCTTGGGTGTTCTCCTTGCGGCAGCTTCCATCCTGCCTCACGGTGGTGCATCATCAGGCGTCTCGTCCGGAGAAGTCTATGCGGGGCATATCCTCGGGCCGGCACCGGGCGGCGAAGAACCGGCGGCGCTACGGTTCTCGGGCGGGTCGAACGGCGGCTCGTGGAAGATGCTGTGTCCATGTGGTCACGTTCGCCGTCGGAACACTGAAAGCTTTGGATCGGTAATTTCCGGCCTCCGGCGTTGGTAGCTAAGCTAGGTGGTGAATTACGAACTAGCAAATGACCTGCCATCCTTTTGGGATGAGTAGCCGTCGAACTCGGCGTCCTCCAGCGCTCTTAAGTTGCGAAGATCGGTGGGATGGTTTAGGATCTCCTGCGACTCGCCATGTGAACTTCATTTTGGTAGATCTTCCCGGTGAGAGCCTCGCCTTTGCCTTTGGCGATCTCTTCATGCTCTATGTCACCAAACACGTCATGGCCATGGCCCATCACACACCACATTGGATAATTGATTCCGGCCACTTGCCTTGGACCATGGCGGCGGTGGCGTCATTGTTGGGAGGTGGCGGACCATGAAGGTCATCGGGATGGACGGGTGTCGTGGCGGCGATAAAGGCGACCATGGCGTTGTCCACGATCTCCTCGTCGCTCGGCAACCGCTCCCGCCATCCGTCCGTCGGCCGGCGGCGGTTATGAGGCCGTTGCTCCGGGCACCTGCGTGCTCGGGGCCCGGCTTTCTTCCCGCGTGATCTCTGCCGCACCGGCGGCTCTGCCGCGGCCTTGAGGCTCGGCTGCGCCGTGGACGGGTTCACGGGATGGCCCACATTTCATCATGTCCCGAAATCGCCCGGCCCAGCGCCCCGGCGACCCTCCGAGGCCGAAGAAACCGGCGGAGATGATGTCGACGTCGGCCGCTTCATCGCCGCACCCGTCACCGTCGCGGCGGCGTTCTCCTCGGCGTGGCGCCGCACCTCCGTCGATCCCCCGTACATCTTGAGCATGTCGGCTGAGAACTTCGAAGCGGCGCGTGACGCCGGTGGTGGCGCCGTGGAGGTCGGATCTGTTCTCTCCAGTATCCGCTGGCGGACCCGGGGGCGCGTCGAAAGTCGCGCTGAAAACAAAAACTTGTTGGCCGCCCGGTCGGCGGGAACACCGTCGGCGTCTGAATAGCGGCAGCCAACCGGGCCCGTACATGTCGATCCGGTCCTGTACCCACCGGCTGGCCCCGTCCCGCCGCATGGCTCGGGGAGGCGAGGCTCTAACCGATCACCCGGCGGCCGGGCCAGGGCAGGTTGGCGGCCATCTTTTCTTAGCCCTGGGAGGAGGTGGATGGCAATGGCGGGGCGACAATGGTCCCGACTTGGCCAAATTATCCATTGGAGAATGATGGCTGTTAAGGCGATGATGATTCTACTACTTGAAGCGAGGATCGGTTAAATGGGGGAATCCGGTCTTTCCCTCCCAAAATTCTTGTCTTAAATTTGTTTAGATACGGATATATCTAGCACTAAAACAATCTAGATACATCCGTATTTAGCCAATCTAATACAAAAGGGCGCCGATATCCACCACCGTGTGGCATACTGGCATTCGCCCTCGCCGTGTGGCATGGCGGGGGCACCCACACGGGTTGTGTGTGGGGAAAAGTGGGTTTCTGCGTGTGGGCGCCTTCTTTGGCACCTTAACAATACTATTGATCCTCACCCCTTTGTATCACGAAGCAAATATGCCCACATGTCCGCCCCAAATATTACCCGCGGGATGTCGATTTAGTTGCCATCGGGATGGCAGATGTAGTTATTGGGATGGCAAATATGGTTGTAAAAGCATGGCAACTCTCTTTTTGGTTAATTATAGTTGCCATGTCTAATTTATGGTAGATGTCTCGTGTAATCAAACCATAGTTGTTTACGATTAACTACTTGCCACATATGGAAACAATAATTACCATGTGTGTTTACCTAGTTACCACATGTGGTTAATCACGTTGCCATCTATGTTTACATGATTGCCCGCGTCGGCATACTGCATTGCCGTCTAACAAGCGAATCATAGTTGTCATGTGTGTTTACCTGATTTGCCATGTCGCATAAATGAAGTTGCCATCCGACAACGTCTGTTGTCTTGGGCGGCAGTTCGCCCCGCGCGTGGACTAGGTGGTGGCTGATTTCGATGTCAAAACCGGCGGATCTCGGGTGGGGTCCCGAACTGTGCTCTAGGCGGATGGTAACAAGAGCGAGGACACAATGTTTTTACCCGGTTCGGGCCCTCGATGGAGGTAAAACCCTCGTCCCATTAATATTGATGATATGGGTAGTACAAGTAGATCTACCACGAGATCAAGGAGGGTAAACCCTAGAAGCTAGCCTATGGTATGATTGTTGAGATGTATGTTGTACTCGACTAAAGCCCTCCGGTTTATATAGAACGGAGAGGGCTAGGGTTACAGTCGGTTACAATGGTAGGAGATCTACATATCCGTTTGCCAAGCTTGCCTTCCCACCAAGAAAAGTACCAGGACACGGCGAGTCTTCAATCTTCTATCTTTAGTCTTGGAGTCCGGCGGATATTGATAGTCCGGCTGTCCGGACACCCCTAGTCGGGACTCCTCGGTAGCCTGAACCGTCTTCAATGGGATAAGTCGGCGTGCGTAATGTTGGCATTACAAGCGGGTTCCTTCCTTGAATAATCCGGGAAGATAATGAACACCGGATAGTGTCGGCTCTGCAAAATAAATTCCACATTCCACCGTAGAGAATAAAATGTAACAGTTCGATCTGTGATGTATTACGGGGCGTCATCACCGCTACCAAGCCTTTGTTTGAATCGTTTTTACTATACCACCTGCCGTTTAGGGCGGTTTCCTTCCGTCTGGGGCGGATCGTGTTCCCCTTATTCGGATTCTCATCAATAAATGCGTGGGTAACCCAATTCCGTCGCCATGCCTCCTCTATCGAGGGAATCCCAAGCGATCAGGCGGCCTTGGTATTTCTTCCCTTTATAAGAGGACCAAGGCCAGCCGGTTCTTCAATCTCCATGAATCTTTTCCCGCTCGGTTCCAACACTCAGCCTCGTTGGCCGGATCTTCAATCATGTCCTCGACCTCCGGGGCGGTGGATGCCCTCCTCCTCCGGAGGAGGACTTCTTGAAGTTGCGTGAGGCCAAGACAGCCTACAAGGTTTCCACAGGTTGCCCCCAAGGGACCATGCCTCCCGCCGGTGAATCGTCGTTTTGTATCCCACCTCCGGGGGGTTTAGGCTTCCACGGATCCCTTCATGAGAGGGCTCTGTTCTCGGCTGGACTTTCCGACTTGGCTCGAGTCCATCCTCCATATCTCGCGTTCATTTATGCTGGAAGCCTTCCTCCGTCATCCCCACTTGCCTATGGTGAAGACCTTCAAGTGGGCGAAGATGATCGGGCGTCAGCGGGTTGGGGCGACCATAAGCAAGAAGGTCAATGCCCGTGGCTCAAGGGTTCCTTCAAGGAGGAACTTGGGCTGGCAGCGAGGTGGTTCTAATCACGCTCCCGGGGCGGAGGCAAAGCCCGCCCTCATTCCGCCCGGACCTCCCCCCGATGTCGTGGGTCACCAAGGAGCTCAACGGGGCCGTCCTAGGCGTGCCTTCCTGCGGGCAGTTCGAGATCTCCAGCGAGAGATCGACCGATCAAGGTGATGGGGTTATGCTAATCGGCATCTTACGCCCCGGCGTCGTCCGCTCCGTCTGGGAATTCAAACGGAGGGACCTCGGTTCTCAAACACTTCATGGGTGCGAACACCCGTGGAGATGTCTGAGTTGTTCTTGGACCGCATGTGGGTGTCGGTTCAGCCGAGATGCAGGTCTAAGCCATTCGCCGGATACTCGGTGAGTAGCTGGTCCGGACATTCTTTTGATCCTTTCTAGGTTTACCCTTACCCTTTCTTCTTTGGGGAATGGGTGGGCGATCAAGGCTGATAAGGTGTCGGCCCCCTCCGAGAGCCTGGAGCCCGTCTTTGGTCAGAATGTTGGAGTTGCTCCCCCAGAAGAGCAGGGAAGATAGAGGATAATATTTCGCCCAAAGGGGCGGGAAGGAGGAACCAAAATCCCTCCCGAGGGAAAGGACCGCCTCCGAAGGGAAGGAAAGCCCTAAGCGCGAAGAGATCTTTCGGGGGGCCGGAAAGAATCAGACGCCAATCATCACCAAAGGATCGGCCCTCAATGAGCCGTGAGTATAAAAAATTAATTAGTAAAATACCTTCATTTGTGCTTCCGTAGGTAACAAAATATTTATATCCGATTCGGATCTGCAGCCTTCTAGATGAGTTCATCTTGAGGACCTTCTTGGAGATGATGGGGGATCAGGCGCCGCCAGATAAAGGCGAACCGAAGTGTCATCACGGAGGTATCCCAGTCGGAGGGCCAGGAGTTCGGCACCTACTAGTATCCGGCGGAGAACTGAAGCATCCTTGAGAGGCGTCCATTTGAAGATCATCATCGTTAATCGTATGGTGATTGGAAGGATTTAATCCGTGGCGGTTCATTCTGGCCATGAGTTTCTGGCAGGATTTGAGGTATGCAATAATGGCCCCTTCATCTTCTAACAGTTTTGCATATAAAAATCGCCTTATGTATAGCCAGACTGGTAGGTTGCCGGAAGCGACGTGTGAGGATCAAAATCTTAAATTCGGTAATGAATACTTCCGTCCCTATCGGTGGCGGATAGTCGAAAGGGACTAATGGTTTCGAATTAAGTTGGCAACGGTGGCGGATCTTGATATCGCTTGTCAACGCGACTTGGATGCAAAGGTAAATAAATTCTCCGTGTTGCTTTATTTAAGGGGATGCCCTCCTCGATAAATTGTATTGTTGAAGAGCTTTGCTGCTGTTTGGAAGCCGGGCGAACTTTCGAACTAAGGGCAAGCCCGAAGGAGGGCTGCCTCGGCGGCGAAGAGTTAACGAAAAAAGGGCGCACTGCCTAAAGGGCGGAGGTGGCAATGGCCATAAATTAAGGATGCTCTGGCAATGAGGCTCTGGAAAAGGAGCACTTATCGGGCGGAAGACGAAGGGCCCCCCGGCCAAGGATGCCCTCTGCAATCCGGGCCATCAAGGAGGAGCTCGCCAGGCGGGAAGATCGTGGCTGGGCCTATTACGCCCGTCGCGGTTTATGGATGCCAAGTATGCTCAATTTGGGGCTATGGAGTCGGAGGATCCGTATATGGGCTTATGCGGTCACGGCTGATGCTTAAGCACTTCGGGGGGGGATCCGCGGGCGGAAGAGTGTATTGTCTCAATTCCACGTCCGGATCGCTCCCTTCCATTGGCGGAC